>JAJIZL010026319.1:243341-299514 GCA_023969395.1 Amblyomma maculatum
GCTGTGCGATGTCAGTGCACGTTAAAGAACCCCAGGTGGTCGAAATTTCCGGAGTCCTCCACTACGGCGTCTCTCATAGCCTGAGTCGCTTTGGGACGTTAAACCCCACAAACCAACCAACCAACCAACATTTGAAATGTGGCATTGCAGATGGCAGGAATGCATCCCGCCTTGGCCGATCAGAACGCCGCAAAACCGGGACACACTTTGTCCACGACATCATGAGCGATTAAAGGCTTTCGCCTTAATACAGGGCTAAATAAAGTTTTTCCTTCCTTCGTTCTACGGAGAGGTGTCCATGTGCTGTGCGATCTTGGCGCACGTAATGATCCCCAGATGGTTGAAATTACTCGACCAGTAGCCTTCCTCTACGGCTTCTATTTCTGTCTTCCTACTTTCACTCCACCTTCATCTGTTCCCTTACGGCGTGGTTGAGATGTCCACAGAACAAGTGTGACAGATACTGCGCCTTTTCTTTCCTGTGAACCAATTATATTCCATGCAGCCTTGCGCAACCACCACCGCGTCATTTTAGTTGGGAACGGCGCACCTTATCACCTATGAGCAAGAAAAACTAATCCTATACCAAACAGACATGCTCTAGCGCTTTTTTAAAACCGCCCTTTATATCTAAGTTGGGCGGACTTTTATTTCGAAGGAGGCACAGAGCAGTGTAGCTGCACGGCCGCTCAATAGAAGCGCACTGGGTGCGGCCAGCTGCGTCGCGCCGCCGTTAATGGGCAAGCGCGTCCTGGGGGAGTTTACAGTTGCGCCCGCTATTTCTGCTGAGGGTGCCACTGTTCGGAGCCACGTCGCCGCCGGGGTCGCCGGCTCTGAGCGTGCGGTTTGCTTCCTTTCTGGGCGCGTTCGCCTCGCGTCTGCGTGGTAAACGCAAACTTTTTTGTATGCGCGTGTGCAAGCACGTTAACGTTGAGACTGGATGCGTTTGGTTTTTAAGGCAAAAGCCGTTCTAGGCTCATGGAGCGAAAGTCTATGCGCAGAAGCTGTGCCTGGTATCTGTGCGTCGCATCTGTGCACTGGTGTGCCAGTTGCAAAAGCGGACGTGCAAGGAGGGAGATTAAGAATGAAAATGATTGATGGTGATAGGTAACCAATAAACGTTATAAATAGACATTGATAGAGGTAATAACTAATGCTAATGACTAATATTGGTTACTAATGACTAAAATGATTTGTAATGACCAGTATATTGAACTGCGACATGTAAGTACCGCAATTGATCAGAAATTAGTAAAAGTGCTTAGCGATGGGATTATGACTAAAATAGCTAGGCACGACTCATCATTACTGTTAATGACTACGAAATGACCAATATGTGAAACGACGACACGTAATTAACACTGCTGATTCTAAATGAGTAACCTGCTTAGTTATGAGTGATAAGGGCTACAATGACTACGCAGGCAGACTCATCAGGACTGAGAAACGACCAATATATCAAACAAGGAGGAGGAGGAGGAGGAGGAAAAACATTTATTATGTAAACTTCCTTTTCTTCCTGAGTGGAGCCCTCAGTCCAGGGCTCCATGTGCCGCCTCAATCCTGCAGGCCCGCCAGAACAGCTGTCGCTGTTCTTGCGGTTTGGTGCTGATGAAGCGGTCTCAGAAGAAATAAATACACGTCAGTCCGTAAGCCCATGGGCCACGGCAATCCTCTCGGCCCGCTCGATTAGCCGGCGTTGTTCGGCCAGCTCCGTGCGGGACAAGGCATCTTCCCAAGATGAGAGGGTGGGGTGAGGTACAGGTGCAATGCCGCCGGGTGGCTTTGGGCAGGCCCAAACAGAATGGTATAGTGTAGGTCGGTGTTGTTGGCAGGTGGGGCATTTATCTGGGTAGCGGGTGGGGAAGAACAAATGTTTGTGGTACAAATTTGTATACGTGTGAGTCTGCAATTGTCGCCATGCCACAGCTTCGGCCTTGGTGAGTGTTGGGTGCGGCGGTGGCAGAGTTCTTCTTTGTGTGCGGTAATATAGTGTAATGTGGGTGTAAGGCTGTGGAACTGTGCTGGCGTCCTCTGTGTCTACTTCCTCCTCCGCTTCCGTCGACAGCGCCCGGAAGGTTGCTGCTCGGGCGAGCGCGTGCGCACTCTCGTTGCCAGGAAGGGAGGAGTGACCAGGAGTCCAAACAATTTTAACAATGGGAAAGGTATGATACTTTATAGTTGAGAGCACGCGTGAAGCAGGACTTGAAATGACGAACTGTGGCAAACGATGAGAGCCAGATGATAGGAGTCGGGCAGGCTTTCACCGTCCTGCGCTTAAGAGACATCTAAAAGACCCTCTAATTTTATCTCGCTGAGCTCGCTTCAGGCAAAGACAGCAGCGAGGAGTGGAAATGCACTCGCTTCCTCTGAAATGAAAGCGGCGCTGAGGGTATGTCCAGATGCTGAAGCATAATGCCCTATCAGCTGCCATTGAATTTGCTACAAGGGACGGCAGATTGGACTTGTTGGTGATTAATTATAGGTCAACCGTGCAAACAACGAGACGGGAACACAGGAGAAGAAGACGGCACAACCGCGCTAGTTGTGTCGTCTTCCTTTCCCGTGTTCCCGTCACGTTGTTTAACCTATTTAGTTACCAGGGAGCTGGCCAGTGAACTAGGTTTTTTAACGATGTGTTGTGAAGCAGATGAGCACGATCAGGTAGCACCAGAAGCTTTTCTCGCAGGTTATGTTGCGAGGACATATCAGAAAAACATACGAAGGTTTTTTTTTTATATAAGCATGCAATTTGTTCTGCATTTTGCCGCGATAGTCTGAGTGGCCTTGCAAGTAAAGGAGCCTGTGCATACAACGATTGTTTACACTGTTGAGACTGTTTGAGCCGTTGCTATAAAATTAAAAGCCACGTTCCACAGAAAATCCGGCACCCGCTCAGTCGGCGGAAAGTCGGAAAAAAACCTCTCTGGTAAGAGGCACTTTAGTTGGTGATATGGCCAGACACCTTTGGCGCAATGAGAACACATGACATGTTCAATGTGGCAGGAGCTGCCAAACCAGATAGAGTCAATAAGATGCAAGGGTGAAATGGGAATATTTGAAAGCGGGACCCTTAGATCCCAAGTCAGGCACACTATACTCCTATAGGGCACGTTCGTACGGCTTCGTTAAAGAGGAGCTTTATATAGCTATGTGTAGGGTGCTATTTCATATAATGTGGTGGCTTAAGGCTGCATTCTAATGATATGCGACAGAGGCAGCAATTACGGGATACGGTGAATAAGCAGGTAGCAAAGTGCGGGCACTCTAGCGAGGCTCCTCAAGGAGGCTTAAGAACCCCAATTTTTGTTTATCACTACCAGGTTGTTGCTTATTTTATGCGATATTTGGGAATGGTTTTGAGGTGACATGTCAGTGGAGGAAGAGCCTGTTGCAGGAAATATAGTCAACTGGACCTGTTACAGGTTAATGAAAACCAAGGACAATGGAGGCTTGACGTACCCCGCAAAGGAAGTAATCAAGCTTTGTCAGCTTTCGAGCACCTTCATTAACAGGATGATGAAGTCTGAAGAGGTCCGCTGAAGTAGCAAGCTGTGTAAACTTTTGGTTTCATCATTGTTTTCTCACTGCCCTATTGCAAAAACCAGTGCCACTGGGTGCCAGCGCCCCAGCGCCATACCTGATTATGGTCCCAGTATGACGCTGGAAACTGGGCGCACTGGGACGCGTCATACTGGGAGGCTCCGCACTGGCGGCACTGTTTGCCCGGAAAAAAAAGGCGTGGGATAAAAATTAAAAAGCGAAAAGTAACGAAACAAGTTACGTATATAAAAAAACCTAAAGAAAGTAAAAACAAAGAAAAAAAAAAACATTAGTGCACCATGCGCGCCTCGAACTCAGTCCCTGGACACATATCAATCATTAGCTCAGCACGCTAACCACTCGGCCACACCAATTTTTGTTTTTCTTTTTTTTAATTTATATCCTGACCGAGGACGTACAGAAAAAAGACATGTTACATCAATAACATGACAAAATAAAAGCTCAAGCATTGACTTAAAGCTTCAGCCTTCCTTAGCTGAAGTTGTCGGATTAAGAATCCCTCATATGTGACAACCCTTCAAAACTAACTAACCATTCTGGCTCTAGTTTTAAAGCTTTCTGTTCGTCCACATATGCCCGTATGCTCTCTCTAAAGAGCTGTCTCGCTGAACGTGCATCGACGTCACCGTGCTCTACAGCCATTCTGCTTTTCCATATGCTGTAGAGAGCCAGTAGCATCAAAAGATCCAACGGTGTATCATTGTTCGCTTCTACTGGCAAGAATCGAATACCATGTGGGCTTATGGGTAGTTCCTTTTTAAGCGTCCTCTGGAGCACGTCCCATAAAAATACGGCATCCCAGCATTCGAGAAACACGTGTTCAATCGTCTCCTCTTTCCTGCATATTATGCAGTGGACGCCCCAGGGTACTAAAAGCCCTTTCTGTTCCTTCCATTTCTTTACCTCCAATGTTCCAGTGTGCAGCTTAAAAAAGAAAGTTTTCACCCCTGCCGGCACCATCATCTTCTTCACTCTTTTAAGAACATTTTTGCCCCCTGTCGACGAGTACACAGCTCTGTACAACGGTTCTGGAACCACCACATCGCACAAGTCTTTATACAGTTTTTTCCGGTTTACACTCCACAAATAGTCTAAAGTAAACCGCACCATCAAGAACCTGTACGCCAAGACCACTTCCCTTAGATACCCGTGGACACCTCCTGACATGCGGTCAGAAGAAACGACAATTCACGGGAGAGCTTGACCCAGGCGTAACTGACAGACCGTACGAAGAAATGGATTTTTCACATTCCTCAAAAACATGAAACGATTGACTAACTGGCGCAGAAACAGATGTGCCAAACCAAGTCCGCCGTCCTTCACCCGGCGGAAGAGATTTGTCCGACTTGTCCGTTCCCACGAAGACACCCACACAAAGACGGCAAAGATACGATGCATCTTTTGGACATTATCTCTTGAACAATATAACACTTGAAGCACATACCAAACATTATCAAGCATGAGAAAATGCGGGGCTTCAAGCTGCATCAAGCAGAAGTGAAGCTTTTGGCTTATGCCGATGATGTCGCGATGTTTTGTGTAGACTACGAAAGCATCGTAGAAGTTGTGAAAACTGTAAAAGATTTTTGCGCTGTAAGCGGCAGTGCTGTTAACTGGGGCAAGTGCCTGGGCTTCTGGCACGGTGACTGGCCAGCGACCCCAGGCATTTTTGCTAACATGAAATTTGTTACCAACCCTGTCAGATACCTTGGTGCCCCTCTTGAATCGTATCGAGACAGTGACCTATACTGGAAAAACCAAGTTGGTAAATTGAAAGATAGAGTGGACAAATGGAATGGATGGCAGTGGTCGGTGTTTGCTAAGGCCACGATTTGTGATTTTTTTTTAGTGACACTCGGCCACACCAAGAACTGGGTCTTCTTGAAACATTCCTGCATTTTATGTCATGTCCCGCATTTATAAGCTTGGGACTTCATGTTTCGCAGTCTACAAGCCATTGCTACCGCTCTAACAATTGCAACTTCTTGATCACTTTAGTTTGCTGTCTGCTCTCACAACTTGCAACTAATGTTCTGGGTGCCTATGCGCGCTATTTTGTGCACTGGAATCATTTTAACATGTGGAGTTTGACATCATTGGCAAATTTGCCAACGCCGGCTCTTGGGTGGTGGTCTGCTACCGTGGGCGTAATTTGCGCTGAACACGGAGCTTTAGTACAAGCCTTCAAGGAAAAAAGTGCGACCAAGCTTCAATACCAGCAAGCGCCGCCGCGATGACCCTAATTGCGTATAACTAAACCTTATTTGTATGTAAACATTGCGGAAAGCGTTGCGATGACCGAGGGCTCGGCTGCTTGATACGCAGAGTTAGAAGGAGCGCAAAAGCTTGAGAAACACGCCAAATATTATGTATTACAGGCGCTGTATGTTGTTGCTTTTTCTCTCATGGGCCCATCGCTCGGTAAACTACTCTCTTCCTGGTTTTAGTTTTTCTTTCTGCTGTTTATACTGGGCCGTGGTGCAGGCTACGCTCGCCTGCGATTGAGCCCGCATTAAACATTTTGGCAGTAATCATTGTGTTAGAGTGCCCTTAAGATCAGCTGTGAAGTTGGTTATGCGTGGTAGCCCACATTATTCAATTCCAGATTTAGTTGTGCGTTAATCGCTAGTGTGTCATGAGATCGAGGCGCGGCGGTCGTTGTCTCTCTCGAAACGCTCGAAACGACCTATCGAAACATGAAAACTCTAGAAAAAAGATACTGCGTTTGTTTTCTTACAAATGCGCAACGACCTCGCAGCAAAAAGCGCTTGCTTGAACCATATTTTTCATATGCCCCCCGACGGTCGATTGAAAGTACGCTGTTGCTCTGTTGGCCCCAGAGGGATGCTACTCCGGCTGACGCCGCAGGCCGCACCGGCTATACTGGGACACTGGGACCAGTGCGGCCCCAGCGCACATACAGCGCTTCTCCCAGTGCATCGCGGATGCCAGCGACACACCCAGCGTCAAAAGGCTAATCCCAGCGTTTTTCTTCCATCGCACCAGTGCAGCCAGTGTCTTCCCGTTACTGCTCCAGTGAATATCGCAGACCTCCAGCGTGCCCAGCAGATCCAGTGCAAAACCAGCGCGAAGATCTTACTGGTTTCGCACTGGAGACGCTGGGTTTTGCAATAGGGTGTACACAGTACGTGCAGCTAATCTATAAAAACAATGATCGTGCCCATGCTAAGGCGCTATGCAAGATATCGTTAAGTTGCTGCCCTCACTGATAGTGAGCTGGGCTGGAAATGTCAACTCAACAGTGGAGCGATGTTTATGGCTATGGTATAAACCTCTCTCAAGAAAGGTTTTCATCCTGCGATTGGTAGTCTTCTTTTTTTGTGTGTGGCCATTAAATAAGCGTGCTCGGCTGCTCGCTGAATCTCGGCTGCAGTTGCGCTCTGACGCGTGAACATTCTTGTAATCACAGCTAAGAGTTTCACAACAGCAACACTCGATGCGCGTTCTTCCATTGAAAATTACAGGAAATTACAGGAACAGGAAAAAATGTATGGGTTTGCGAGCAGCCAATGAAAATAGTAATAAAATCTTTCAACGCATATACGTAGCACCTTGAGGCAGACCGGCTCTATCAAGCGCGCTTACTTTGTCCGGTCATGCAGAATGCGGGAAGCCATGACGGATAGCGTTCTGGCGTACAAAGTTTAAGGTCTCCAACTGAGTAGAAGATCCCAGGTTATCATCTAGATTTAACCCAATAAACATCTTCATATTTCCACCGTAAAATGTTTCACAATGAGATAGAAAGGTTGGTTACATGTCGCATTTTTGCGGAGGTTGCTCATAGTAGGACATTTTTTATTGGATAGCGCTGGCAGCTTAGAACAGGTTGACATCAATTTGTGTATAAACGCTGTATGCAGGAAAGAGTACATGATATGAAAATGACACATGGAATTCGCGACATACCGTGTGTCATTTTCATACCATGTACTCATCCCAACCAACCTAACCAACCAACCAACCAATTCGCGACATAATTAAGTGGTTATGCATTAGGCTACGATGGCAGCTGAACAGCATCGAATTGTTCACAGCCGGGTCACATTTTAACATGAGGAACTGGATCCGAATGCAACATCACGGTAAAGCGAGCTCTCCAATCGAGTGGCCTTGGACCATCGTCACTATAGGTTTTTCGGGGTACACTCCAGTATACATTCTTGACGAGCAAGCGCCAAGTGCTGACATGGTCACACTAAACATGACAGTGTATACTCATTCTTGTTGCCAAATTGTGTGAAGCGGAGCTCTTATATCCTTAAAATAAAAGGCTTCTACCACGCCGATGCCTCCCTCAAAGCGCAGCCAGGCGCAGCTCTCCGCGCGCAGCTGTCCCTGAACGGTGGCGCCGCGGCGGTGGCGACTGGAAGTAGGCGCCTCCCGCCGGTTTCGGGCGATGTAGCAGGCCGCACCTAATGCGCTTCCATCGAGCAGCCGTGGTAGGTGCATCTTTGCAGCGTCGCAGCATCTGCTCGCCATACATACACGCTTAATCGTTGTCAGTGTCTACTTTAGTCACTTATTGGATATTAAGGAGGGAAGCGACGTTAACCTGGCGCGTTGGTGCACCTGGCAACCAGAGAGAAGGAAAGAGAGGAGGCGAAAAGCACAATGTTCAAGCCTACTCACTGCTACAAGACTTCCTCGACACATACACATGCATATTTTCGAGCGTAGATGACAACACATCCAGGTTACAATATGTAGAAAGAAAGAGAAGATAATTATTGAAGATAATTAGCATGAGCTAAATGGTCGGTACCCTTAGTACAGGGATCCACTGGCGACAGCTAATGAGCCGACTAATTTGATGCAGCATAAATTTCACTAACCATCTGTGAATTTATTTCGGAAGTATTCTTATCAGTTGTTATGGCAGTAGGAAGAAGGAAAAGAAAATGCACGAGCCTGCTACTGGCTCTGTAACTGAGCCACCTCCGCTGTCTGAGCCACTGATTTGCGTATAGGAAAGGAAAGGCGTCGTAACTGTCTCACTTTTTTCTGTGGACACCGCAACCGCGCCGTAAGGGAAGGGAGGAAGATGGGAGTGAAAGTGGAAAGAGAGAAAGAGGAGCCGTAGTGGAGGGCTACGGATAAATTTCGACCACCTGGAGATCTTTAGCGTGCGCTGACATCGCACAGCACACGGACGCCTCTTCGTTTCGCCTCCATCGAAAAGCAGCCGCCGAGGTCGGGTTCGAACCCGGGTACTTTTTCGACCAAATTTTTTCGGCCGCAACAGCTGCGACAGCTAAGCCTATTAGCTGCCTCACGACATCGGCGCGTTCGCGCGCAGCGGCGGTGGCGACGTCACGTCCCGCCAAGCCCAACACCGCCTTGACTATGCCTTACACTGTGGAAGGCACCGACATTACCCGCGCGGAGTTATCCGATGCATCATGGACGGCGTTCGAGATGCAACGCCGGTACCGAAGACCATCTCCGCCCAAGAAACAACCTGCCGAGGCCCAGACGCCAGCCACGACATCGACTCTACCGAATCCGCGGCCACGCGGACGCCCTCCACCTTTGACCAAAAAGCGTCCTCTGCCCCGCCTGCCCTCGGAACACCTCAAGGTCGTCCTCCGTCCATAGGGCACGCTAAACCTCCACACTGTTGGCCCCGCACGACTTGCACTTGCTATCTGCGCAGCCGCCAACGTCGACCACCGCCTAGCGGTTACTGCCGACCAAGTCCGCATACACACCACAACAACACCATCACAGTGAGCACGCCTGACAATGCCCGTGCAGTGTCTTACGCCAAGATCGACACCATCACCATCGACAAGACAGTTGTCCCGGTTGCCGCCTACGCCCCAGCCCCGGACAATTCCGTACGGGGGATTTTGTACCGAGCCTACAGTTACGAAAACGATGACGTGATCCTGGCTGAGCTCCGCGCTCATAATCCCGATCTCCCCATCGTTGCTGCGCGTCGTATGGGCAAGACGCAGCACTTCGTCGTTACGTTCGCCAACACCGAGCTGCCCCGATACGTGCGGTACTTGGGGTTTACTTTCGAAGTCTTCCCTTTGAAACCTCGCCCAGAGGCATGCTTCAACTGTCGCAAGCTGGGTCACGAGCGGACGTGTGCCCCCAACCACGAATACCTACTTGCCGCCGCTGCGACGTCGCTCACGACTCCCCACCAGCCGGCCAACCACCTACCTGTCAAGCCATGTGCATCGTATGCAAAGGCTCACATCCAACAGGCAGCAGAAGCTGCAAATACCGCTTCGTGTCTAGCCACAGGCGCAAATCTTCACAATCCCCCACGGACACTGCCACTGACCCAGGCAGTTCGCCAAGCGGCCTGAGGACATGAAAGTAGATCAAAACCGCCATAACAAACGAAAGGCACCTTTGGTACCTCGGCCAGACACAGATGACTTAGAGAGTAATTATGAAGAGGGATTTGCAAAAATAGACCAAAGACTAGCCAAGGAGGAGGAAACTATCCAGAAATTAATACCACAGCTTAACAAAGTAACTGACACAATGGAAATGTTTCCGACTACTTTCGAAACTGTCCTAGCTAAACTCGACACGCTTACAACCAGGGTAATTACGCACTAGCATCCCCTAGCAATCTGATATCTCCAACTCTAAATGCAAATGCAGGCTCTTTGCCTCCCGCCCACACAGCATTCTCACGCCCAGCTAACGGTGCTTCGGTGCGTCCGTCCCCCAGCCGCATTCTCTGACCCAGCGTATTGCAACCCGCGCGAGCGGAACCTTACCCGATACGCGATGGCTAGTACACCTGTTATAGTGTGGCAATGGAACTGCAGGGGATTCCGAGCCAAGCGCAAGGCTCTGGAATATGCAGTTTTGGCCCACAAACAGGCCGGTAGTCATAGCAGTTCAAGAGTCGAATACAGAAGTAAAGCTTGCTGGGTATACAGCATACAATGAGAAAGTGTCGGCTGAGTGCCGGCCGATCACAGCTACACTTGTACACCGTAATCTAACTGCAAACCAACTAGATTGGGAAACACCGGAGGTCTCTCATACATTTATACAAATCCTGCCGAACAAACGAACACAATCTCCCCTTTACATTCTAAACGTATATAGTCCACCTAAAGACAACAGCACGAAAACAGCCACACTCTTCCGTAAGGCGCATGTAGCCGCTCATAATGGAATGTTGCTGACTGTTGGAGACTTTAACGCACCCCATGCAGAATGGGGCTACTCCGTTAACAGTAGAAAGGGAACTAAATTATGGGAGACAGCCCAGGCGCTAGGGCATATCTTACTCGTCGACCCTGATAAACCTACGCACATTGGTAAGAGTATAACCAGGGATACGTGCCCTGACCTTACCTTTGCCAGAAATATCCCCGATGCGAGATGGGAAAACCTAAATACAAACATAGGAAGCGACCACTATGTACTATGTACCACTTTCCGAGCCACGCATTGCAAAATGCGTCGCCAGGAAGCGAAGCACACTAACTGGGACGCCTTTAGATATGTCCGCTCGCAAAGGCCAGCGGAAAGTATAGTACAATTAAGACAATGGACGGAGCGTCTGTTGCAAGACGCCGCAAACACTTCAAAAACTGTTACCCTGGAGGACAGCAGTCCCAGCCCGGACGCTAAGCTAGCGCACATGAATGAAGCACAAGGAAGTATCCATGCTCGATGGCGTAAAAATAAGCACAACCGACGTTTAAAAATCTTCTAACCCGGCTTGAAAAGGAAATCGAGGCTTACTCGTGGGAAGTTAGCCGAGAACAGTGGCATCAGACTTGCGACCACCTTAATGGGCCACTGGGCAACAAGAACACGTGGTTTTTACTTAGACATTTACTGGATCCTACGAGAACTAAGGCAGATTCCCACAAGAACCTACATAGGATCTCACAATCTTTCCAGGGCACCAACGAAGAGCTCATGACCACTTTAAAAGATAAATACATTAACACCTCCCAGGATATACCCACGCCAGATGGATACTCAGGATTGGATAATCCTCGCATGGATAGCGTCTTTACTGTCGCAGAGATTAGGGCTGCTCTCAACCAAATTAACACCACCTCGGCACCGGGGGAAGATTGCATCACCAATAAGATGTTGCGCAATTTAGAAGACCAGTCAGTAGAGGCTCTTACGGACCTCTTCAACAGGTACTGGACAGAGGGCAGCGTCCCTGAGGAATGGAAGCACGGTAAAATTATTTTCATACCTAAACCGGGCAAAAGACTCGAGATGGGGAACCTCCGCCCAATCTCGCTAACGTCATGTCTCGGGAAGATGATGGAACACGTTGTCTTAAACAGGCTCCTTATGCACACCGATGCGGAAGGCACGTTTCCCCCGTCCATGATTGGGTTTCGAGCAGGTCTTTCGACTCAGGACATTATGTGGCAAATTCAACAAGACATTCTAGATACAAATCGCATAAGAGCCACGCGAACCATCCTGGGACTCCATGTGAGTAAGGCCTTCGACAATGTGTCACACGCTTCCATCCTCAATCACCTCTCACAGTTAAACGTAGGCAAACGGACATACGACTACATCGCTGCCTTTCTGAATGCGCGTACGGCTACGCTCCATTTCGTTGACAAAATTAGCGACGAAATTACACTAGGGACGAGAGGAACACCGCAAGCCGCCGTACTTTCACCTTTTCTCTTCAACATCTTTATGAGCGGCCTCCCGCGTTTGTTAGATGATATCCCACACATACATCATTCCATATACGCCGACGACATCACCATAAGGACCAATTCTGGCTCCGATGGAGATATTACAGTCATTACAACGAGCTATCGACACGGTACAGTCTTATGTGCAGGAAAACGGCCTTACCTGTTCACCGGCTAAATCAGAACTATTAGTTATAAGGAACAAACAAGCTTCACAGGTAAAACCAGATTCTCGAGAACCTATCCAGTTGCACATTGACACCCATCCGATAACCCCGGTAGCCACGATCAGAGTTCTCGGAATGCTGATTCAGAATAATATGCAGAGCACAGAAGCTATACGCCGGCTACGCGTCACGCGCACCAGATAGGTGGGCTGGTGAGACGCATTGCCACACGTCGCAGGGGTATGAGAGAAGCCGACCTGTGCAGGATCATTCAAGCCTTTATGATAAGCAGAATCATGTACGCTTGCCCGTACTATCATCAGCGTCGTAGGACGAACATGCACCTAATAGCATAATTAGAACAGCATACAAAGCGGCCCTTAGTCTACCACTATACGCTAACTCAGATCGACTACTGCAGTTAGGAATTTTTAACACGCTATCTGAACTTATTGAAGCCCATAAGACCGCACAAGTGACCCGCTTGTCACGCAGCCTTGCGGGACGCGTAATTGTCGACAAGCTCCACATACACCCCACTGAGGAGGTGTGCGCTACATCCCATTTATCGGCTGACATAACTAGTAGACTAGTTGTTAAACCAATAGCCAAAAACATGCTACCAGGTAGACATGATTCCCGCAGGAAGACAAGGGCACAAACCCTTGAGAAACAGTACGAGGACGATCCACAAGCAGTGTACGTGGATGCAGCTCAACACATCAAAACGGAGCATACGTGGCATGTATGGCCACTCCAAAGTCAACCTTCATTAACGCCATAACATTTCATGCTAGCTCCATATGCGAGGCAGAGGAAGTAGCTATCGCACTGGCCATCGCGGATCCCCGCACCAAAACTATTCTAAACGACTCAAAAAACGCCGTTCAAAATTTCGCCAAAAATTCTGTAAGCGCACTCGCGGCGCGAATTCTGCGCCCCCGATCTCTCAATCACAACATCAATCTCGTATGGGTTCCGGCTCACGCGGGTAACTCCGGAAACGAAGGGGTCGACCGTCTAGCCCGAGGCTTAACCAACCGGGAGACGTGAGATCTGTCTGGAACGGACGCGCCTGTCGAGGCACCGCGCACATACGCGGAGGTAACAAACTTTTATCGCGAGCTAAGATGCACGTACCCCGCCCCTCACCCCGACCTCGAACGGGCGCAAGCCACGACACTCAGACGCCTACAAACAAATACCATTCTTAGCCCGTACCGACTATCGTTAATTACGAACGCAGAATTCAACCCTGCATGCCGGCACTGCGGTGACGTGACGCAGGCCACTCAAGACCATATACTGTGGGAATGCGGCAGCAATGCCCCTCCAAAGACACTTGCCAGCTCCCTCAGCGGAGGAATGGGACAAGCTGTTGGCCAGCCCAAGAAAAACTACGCAACTGGCCCTCGTCACGCGCGCTCAAGAGGTCGCTCCCGACTAGAGGCCACCCTAGACTTGCTCCAGCCCGAAATAATTCGTTTCATTTCGTGGCAATAAAAGTTGTTACCATCACCACCGGGTACTCCGGCACAGTAGTCGGGCGTCATACCACTGCACCACCAAGGCGGGGCCACCTCGGCTGCCTTGTGCGGAATGAAGAGAAAGTAGAGAAGAAAGAGAAATAAGAGGTAGAGAAAGACGCGCGCCGCAACAGCCGTCTTCCACCATCTAAGCGGTGGCGGGGGCAAGGAAGGCCTACAACAGATAAACACCGTTAGCAGGCTAGCCCCCTCCGCCAGCGGCGGTGACCTACCTATCCCAGCACCATCAGGGCCAGGACCAGTCACCCTCCACCTCTCCCCAAGGCCTACCCTATTCATATCGATACTTCCCAGCCTATTATTTATTTAGTGGAAATATTTTGTAAACCAGACAACAGTTCTTATTTTTCATAGAGGTAGTGTCCTGCTATGCTAGATGAGGAAGAAGCACCAGTACCCAACTCGAGCTAGACAACGCGCGCCGCGTGCCTTTAACTGCCTGCGTACAAATGTGAGAAGAACCCCGGTTTTTCGCGGTTCGACGATTCGTTACTTCTGTGCTGAACTACTTGGTCTCGGTTCTCTTCCCTGGATCTCTAGATCGGACACCACCGGTTGCGGCGGGGACTAGCATGCCGTCAAATTTTTATCTGTTGTAGGCCGTCATTGCACCCGCGACCGCTTTGGCGGTGGACATCGGCCGTTGTTGCGGCGCGCATCTTTCTCCCCCTCTTCCTTTTCTTTCTTCTCTATAATCTATATTCTCTTCTGCCTCTCTATTTCCACTCTCACTCCCACCTTCCCCCTTTCCTTACGGTGCGGTTGAGGTAACCACAGAAAACCAGTCAGACAGTTACCACGCCTTTCCCTTCCTTTAAATCAATCAATCTCTTTTGTGTGCACGAGGCAGTGGAGGTGGCTTTAGCTACAGAGCCAGTAGCAGGCCTGTGCATTTAACGCGGTAGCGTTAAGGAGCTCGTGTCGCAGAAAAGCCGGTGTCGTCGGCGGCGTTGGCCGTGAGCGATAAATCCCGGCATGCACTTCATAAATAAAAAGCAACTTCCAAGATGGGCTGGGTGGGAACGAACCAGGATCTCCGGAATGTGAGACGGAGATGCTACCACTCAGCCACGAGTTTTTTTTTCTTTTTTGCCGACTTTGACATTGGAAAGTGAAATCAGAAATACAGTGCATAAAACGCGTAAGCCAGGCTTCGACAAACACGGATTAAAATTCTCTCAGCGACACCAAAACATCAAGCAAGGTAATCCATTCTGGTGGATCAGGGAGTGCTCGGTAACACTCTCTTAGTGAAACGACACTTTCAACAAAATGCTCGTGAACAGGACGCACAAGATCAGCATGTTCAAATTGCATCCTCGTTTTCCATATTAAATGCAGGCCCAGAAGCATAATCAAATCATATGGTATATCCTGTAATGTTTCTATCGGCAAGAACCTTATTCCATATGGATCGAGTGGTAACTGTTTCTAGTGAATGCGGTGTTGCCTTAGAAACGTGCCGTAGAACGTTATACTGCGGTGTATATCGGTAATTATGAGCATGTTACTTACAGAAGTCGCAGTTACACAAGTAGCGAAGTATGTTTCCGCTACATTTCTTCTGCGCTCTGCGCACATGCAGAGCCATCTTGCGGGAAACACAGAAGAACCCCTCCTCGCAATGTGCGGCGCTGCCCCGACACGTGGCGCGCCATTCGCCCCTGACGTTTCGCTGTGCACCCTCACGGGTTGTAGAATCAAGCGTCCTTCCTTTCTTTAGATCACTATCTTCGCTCACCCGCTACTCCCCTTCGGGCCGCGCGAGTACCGGTGCGAGGATGCCCCAATACCCTTGCGTTTAATAAGTTTTCTCCCTCTCTCCCCTTCCAACATTCAGCGTGTGTCACTCGAACAGTTGTGTTTAGGCGACGCGGCTCCTCTTTCCGCTCACAGCGCGATTGCTAGGTGCAGCGTCTGATCGCTGCGCCGTAGCGCTTCTGCTGGGAAAGCGTCCCCTGCGATGTAATAACGCTATCGCGTGCCACTCTTGAAGGCGAAGCTTAAGCGTCCTCCAAATTTTCTTATCCTTCTTTCTACAGCCACAACAACAGCCCTGGATCTCCATTGTAGCCTTGCAGTTTAAGGTTAACCTTCTCGCCATGGGTGAGTGGAATCATACTCAAGATGGAGCATGCTGGTAGGACGTAGCAGGCAGCAATACGATGGTGGACGATTCATCATGCCTGCTTTACACTCTTTCAGTGTGCCTTTCACAAGCGCTGTAGTTTTTGTTGCGGTTTGTTTTAAAGCACAGCTCTTTGGCGCCCTTTCCTGCATTTCGCGGCGTCGCCGTCGCCGTTGTCCTTCGTAAGGAGCAGGAAAGCCTCTGCCGGCATCGCATGCTTCCGGCATAAATGTGGATTCTGCCTAGAAGGCGTGTGAACTTTGATTCGTTCGACAGAACGCTGCTTGTGTTCGATGCAACGCTCGGTAGCACGCACCGCCCACGGAGAAACGCATAGCCACCGCCGTTCGCAATTGCGAACGATGGAATAAGTGGAATTTTCCGCTACATCAACCCGCCAACCCCCGTTACCCCCTCCCCCCTTTCCCTCGGCGATTTCCCTCGGCACGAGAACTCAAGGAGTTCGCGCTGGTGAGGCTCAGCGCCACCGTCGTCTTGTGCACTTGCGCTGCTGATTTTCTTCATCTGTGCCTACGGTCCTTGCCATAGCCACCATGACACACATACTTTTCAAGTGGCAGCAAGACTGCAAATGGGATGTTTATATCGTGCGCGCACTCGTCGAAGCAAGAATTGGTGTGGAGCCGCACTTCATCAAAGAAATCCGCAGCACTGTCGCGGAAGTCGTATGGAAGGCTGGCGAGGCTGCTGAACTCCAGGACTTCGGTGAGTGTCGTTAGTCACAAAAGCATTTGCGCGTCCAGATGTTCGAAAACGGCAATGTTATGCACATAATCTAGCAATTGTATTGCGCAGGGGCAAACAAAACAATGGAGCGGCGCCGACCAAAACTAGCGGCGGCATCGCTAGAAAATTCCAGTTATGTCGCCGCAAGCGGAGAAAACTTGGGTATGTGCCTTTAGTCCAGGAAGCATTTCTTCGTTTAAGACAGTATATACCTTGCGATTATCTGGCAATAGTGCATACACACAAGCAGCGAGGACCTAGAAAGCTGCGGGGATCCCACCGCACCTGCTGAGGAGATGAGTGCGTGCAGTACATTCGTTGGTGTTGGTGTTGTGCACTCAGATAATGGCACATATCCGAGAAGGGGGATTGCCACACGTGAAACCAGTACATTTAACTAGCTAAACATAGGCACGAGCAAATATTAGGGGGCTAGAGTTTTCGGTTTTTATTTTCTGAGAATTCGGCTGACTTTTTTCGGTGTTTATTTTCAAACACAATTTCCGGTTTTTTTTTTTCGGTTAATGTTATTTTCTTCCGAAGAAATACCGTTATTTTTTTCGATGAGATAAGAGATACATGTGTATAGTTAACATTGGCGTAGTGTTAATTTTGGGTTCTTTTTTCTTACATGTTGTTTTATGCACTTTTATTTAATGTACAGTAGGTCACATATACAGCTATAGGCTCCTGGAATAAAATGCTATTACCATGGTGAAAATTGCCGCTATGACAAAATGCGTATGTAAAACAATTTATTACCAATTAATGCCGCGCACCCGGCCTGTAAAATCACCCACACAAGAGTAAACTTAGCACTGCGAAGATACAAGGAGTGCGATCTCGTCGCTACCAAGCAGAATTCACTGAACAAATGCACTTGCAGAGTGTGAAAGAGTAGTCACTCGCTTTACTCGTAGCAGCATTCACCGGTACATGCGCAACAGTCGCGTAGCAGAATGCAGCACTCAGGCAGGCTTTCGCCTTTCATCACTTTAGTCACTAAAGAGTCCTAGAATTTTTATATATGGTTATTGTACGACACAGGCCCGAAGACCGTGGAGCAGCCTCGGACCTCTGATGAGCCGGCTGGAAAGAAGCAATGGGTGATTCGATGCTTTAAAAGTGATAATTTCAAACAAGCGATCTTCTGTTTGAAATATAGGGGGTGCTTGGAGGTATTTCTGCTTTACAATGCCTGCCTGTTCATTTTTTTGGTGTATATTCCGTGCAAAGGTTTAAGCCTTTGCTCAATTTTGTTGCTTTATCTAGCTGAAAGGGCTCTAATCTGATGTGTTTATCCCAGTTACGCTGACATGTCTGGAGTACTGTTTTTAAATAAACGTTGCTCTGTTGTTTTGTATTCCTTCGTCTACCAGGTAAACCAGTTGTGGTTCTGCGGTCACACGTTCTAATTGTGGCCTTGCCAGTTACGTGTTTGTGACTAGCTGCCACTTCCCATTGGCAAACCCAGTGGCACTGCAGTCCAACATCTCAGCATCATATCTGATAATGGGCCCAGTACAATGCTGCAGGCTGGGCAGGTAAGAATTGTTGACTCGTTTATACTAGTGTTCGAAAGAACAAAAAATTGGCATCGTTTTCTATTGTGTGGTAAATAACTAAGTTCCAAGAAAACAGCACTAGCTTGCGCAGTATATTTAACTTGGCTGAATTTTCTGGACAGCTGACTATTTGCAATGTGATACTGGAACAAGTGCAGTCCTAATGGGTACAGTACTTGTTCCTGTGCCATGAGGGATGTACTAGTGGCTCACCAGCATGCTAAAGCAAATTCCAGTGTTTCCCTCTATTATGCTAGCAGAAGCAGTGTCTTCACATCCCAGTTCCAATGAATCTAGCCAACCACAGGCAACACCAGCCAAAAATGGTGGGGAAACATAATACTGATTTCTTCCTAGAGGACACTAGTTTTTGCAGTCAGACTTTCGTCCAAGTAGTAAACAAATGTCAATGTTCAGATTACATGGAGAAAAACTAATATTACTACAGTTGTCAGTTTACAGTTTAGCACGAGATCATGCTGCGTGGTGTGTTTGCGCAATGGCGGTTATATGTAGCCACACTAGCATGGTCTCGGATTTAGCACTCAATACTCGACAGCGCTTTTGTATACACTCGACATGCCTAGGCATTTGTGCTATCTTTGTGCTCCACTATGTCTACTAGTGTAGTTGAGCAATGCTTGGCTAGTTGCTCTAAAATGAAAAGAACAAGCAAAAAAGCTGCTGAAAATTATTTCCTCTGTGCGTGCCTGGTTGCAGTTGTGCCATGGCAGAAGAACTGCGGCAGCTTCGGGCGTATACGGACGTTCTTGAAGAAAGCCTGAGAGTGGCCGTGAACAACTATGGTATGGGCGGCTTTTATATTACAAATTGACGTCCTCTATATCATGTATTCCATGGTCGCTTTCGTCATTGCCATACACAACCTAACTTTGAAAATAAAAATGCTAAAGCCACTATTGTAGAGTAAAGTGTATATCAAGTTGTACTGGGTAATACGTTGCGTTCTTGAATTGCTTATTTTAACCTCTATCATATCGGTTTTATCTGCCTATTCAGACAATGGCGACTTCCTCTTGGCTCTTTCTTATGGGACTGACTTCTCTTGGAAGAAGGCACCAGAGCAGGTAACAACACAAAACGTAAGAGGCACACACACGCACACGAGGACAACCAACTAGCTCAGCGTTCGACTCTATTATTGGACAACACAAGAATGCTAAATTGGGCGAGTCGGTGCATTCGCATTTTAGGAAACGTAGCGCAAAGACAAGGACAAAAAAAGAAGGAAACACACACGAGCGCTTACTCAGAACTGATTTTTTATTAGAAAAGGTAACAGAATATATAGGGTACAAAAAATTATCAAATACATGTAATAAAGGGGTGAAATTGGCAACAATTGACAATCTATTATTGGGATTGACTTACTGAGGATTTTTGCAATGATTTCAAACTGAACTCTTTTATATTAAAAAGAAAGCTGCACAGATTGAAATGAAAACTGATGCGGTTTTTGTTGTGGACCGATCTGCTACGCAGTGCCTGCACGTCAAAGAACCGCAGGCGGTCTTATTTAATCATCAGCTTTAAGTATTTTAATATTTTGCTCGTTGTGCACGTTATGGATGGGCTCAGTAGTGACAGGCATCATCCATTATAGCTTACCCGGAGTCTGTACCAGTCTCTAGCACTGGAGAGTTGTTGATTTTACTTTTCAGTGGCTCGGAAAGGGGGGGGGGGGGGGGGGGGGGTTCTGTGGAACAGGCTCAAACATGATTCTGTATGGCTTTTCCCTAGAGGTATGCATGGCAATAGTGATCCCACTTCCGAGTAGCCAGTGCACAGATGTGACCCTTTCTTGTCCAAGCCAGCGTCACCCTCCTCGTCTGCAGGCAGGCAGGAACACATCCAAAGAAGCTATGCAACAAGGCACATGCTACACGCTCTGGCTGTTAGAGGAACATCTAGTATTTTTGCAAGCACTGGAAGCGCGTGTTCAGCACGCCGATGCAGTTATCCACCATTAACCTTGTGGAGGTATATGACTTGTTCTATAACCGTTATGGAGAGTTCGGACCGGGATTTCATGGCACTGGCAGCCATGTCTCCTACAGGTGCCCCTCTCACCAGCATAACAGAAAATGGCAAGCTGTTAAGCACATTCTTCGTCACGTCGTTGTCGACCTCAACAGCCTCATAAACTAACAGCGTTACTGACACAATGGAAGAATCGCATCAACTAGCTCATTGCCAGGTTTTGCTGACGATGACATTCATGGCCGTGCAGACTATGAATGATTGAACGTTTCAGCAACACTGCTGTAAGGACAGCCTTGCACTAAATATTGGGTTAAATGATGCCCCATTCCTACTCAATACAGGCATCAAACACACGCATTCCCATCTACCTTTCTTGCGTAGACATTTCAATAATGTACTAGTGTCTTATGTTTCAGCTTTTATAAAAGCCGAAGATCGGTAATACATGTGAGGCGTCTTATGTTTCAGCTTTTATAAAAGCCAAAGATCGGTAATACATGTGAGGCATGTGAAGCCTACCGTAACTTATCTTGCAAAGAGCAGCTCGGCTCAATGCCGTGAATTCGACAGCTGGCAGCAGGCCGGCTTCGACCTGTGTCATGCCTGTGTGCAGCCGAGAATGTCGCCAGAAGAAAGCATCATGCCAAGATCCCAGGTAGGCAGGTTCATGGCCAAAATTATGTTGGCATCTCATATCTGAAACAGGGACATCGCAAGGCTACTCCTAGACGACCGATGTGCCGTCGACAAACCCGACAACGCCGGGTATGCTGCTGTGACGAAGGAAGCCTTTCTTCTCCGCCGCCCAAGCTGCACGCCGCCGCAAACGCTTTCTAACTGTCGGCTGCGCGAGGCCGATGTTCGCCTCGTTGCCAGTAGCGGCTTGGAAGCCACTAGCAGTTCAGAAAAAGCGCAGCGCACACATTATCTGCCGCTGCACAAACAGCGCTCTCGGCCGCACACATCTCAGTTCATCGCGTCGCACAGTCACTGTACTATGTCATTCTCGAGTAGCAACATGCGTCGAAACATCTCGCCGGGCACGTCAAACAGTCTTCGTACACCGTCCTTCGCCGATGATCGCGTCGGGGCGCCGCCGCTACCACTTCACGAGAACGCCGGCCGCCGCATAGATTGCCGCCATTGTCCCTTTGTGAGCGCCGACAAACGAGTTGTGAGCGGCTCGCGTCGCTCACAACCCCCGCTCAGAATTGGCCCGTAGCCAACGTTATCGCTTCAAGTGTGTTCATGCCGTAAACAGCACCCGTCGATGATGTAAAGAACGGCCAGTCCCGCTGTATTGCCGCTGGCCAATTGGAAGATTGTGCGTGTGATTGTGAGTCTGAGCCGTCTGTAATTCGGCCCCAGGTGTCGAGTGCCTGCAGTCGGGCGAAAAACGCCGGCTTGACGCGGTAAAAACGCTCCATGTATTCCGGCCTTAAACATTGAAGGCCCCGCCTTCAAAAAACGGGTCCGCGAGCCATGGTCTGTGACAAATCCGACGAGTGACAAATCCAGTCTCCTAAAAACACCGGTTTATTCCGGATAAACAAAACAGAGAAACATAAGGCGCTACTGCGCTGAGAACAGGCTGTTTATGCGCGCGACAATAGAACACCAACGTAAAGCGGGAAGAATGTCAGGGCCTTACCGCGGCGAAACAAAACACTGCGGAGCGAATAAAACGAGCAATGGGGCCAAAGCGCTAACGGCGACACAAGAAAGATTGCTCCTCGCGGCACAGCAACTCACAGAAATACGCCTAGGCTGTTCATGCAGGCACTGCTTCCATCTTCGTGTCGGCGATCTTCTTTCGGTCGTCCGTGCACACCCTGCTGGCCCATGACGCTCGCCGGTTGCCCCGCGCCGGCCTTTCCGCCGGGGCCAAAAAAAAAAAGCCACGCGCCTCGCTTCTGACGCGCTTATCTACCCTCGTCTGTCGCCGCTAACATCACGCCACCCAAGATTATCTGCTTGCTCATGCGCACTCGCGCTGCCCGTGAAAACAATAAAAATAGAAAGACGCGCGCGCTGTTTAAAACACCTAAAGGGGCTGCGGAGCCCCACAGCATGTATATGATGCAACAAATCATTTAGAGCATCTGGTGTTTCATATGCTGCAGTTGAAAATAGTTATGAAGCAGGCAGGTAAATATTTTGACCTTTTCCGTCAAATAATGCTCATTTTGTTTATTGCTTACAGCTGCTTTCGAAATGCACATGGAGTGGCATCCCAGCAGCAAGTCGAGAGAGGAGCGCCTGCGGACTGTAAACAGATCCCTGGCGGATATGTTAAAAGTAATGAAGACTTAGTACGGACATTAAAAGATTTGAAAGTACTTTGTACAGCAGCTGTATGTTTTAATGGCACTGCCTGGCAGTGCATGAACTGGTCGTACTCCGAAACATATATTTGAATCCTACTGCATGATTTCAAACCTCAAACATAATGCATGTTTTCAAATCAGCGCATGTTAAGATCTGCATGGTTGCCTCACACTGCCAAACGTGCTGCTTCATACATAGTCTTGCTAGCTGAAAGAAAGCAATATAACCAACCCGCGGAGTCTGGCCATATGGTTAGTTTTGCGGATTCCGCAGAAATAAAATTTATGGACTCTTCATCATGCAGATGTGCGGAGTTCATAGATCTCATTCTGCTGAGTCTGTGCCTTGTGGATATCTGTAACCTGCGGAGTCCATAAAGCTCATTCTGGGAGTCCATAAAGCTCATTATGCGGAGTCCATAAGGCTCACTGTGCGGAGTCCATAGCTTGTGGGTATCCTTACTTTGCGGAATCCGTAGTCCCATAATTCCGCAAAACTGAATCCGTACACTCCATAATGCGGATCTTTTCAGCCGGGTCTCCTTATTTTTTGGTATTTTTTTTTTGTAAGGATATTCCTGCATGGGTCCAGCTTTGTTTATAAGTTGCTGCATAGTGCTTTTGGTGAATAATGTGTTGCCATTGTCTGGGAATATCTACCGTGAATAGCACACCTTGCAGAAATGCAGGTTGATGCACGTCTGTCTTGCTGACTACATTTTAAAGTGAAAGCCTTTAATGACTCATCATTGTCGACAGAACGTTGTCAGCAGAGGTATCACGCTTTTAAGAGCGAGAGTTAAAAATAAATTAATAAACCTTGTCTCCAACAGGAATCGAACTTCCATCCCTTGAATGGACCCCAACCCAACGCTTTACCAACTGCGCCACAGCCCGGGTTTTGAAACACTATTCCTAATTTCCCTTGTCTACCGTGAAGATGACAGCGCGAGATTCCGCGAGTGACAGATATACTGTGACTTTCCTGTGAACGAATTATAGAACACCGGTGAACTTTGAATAAAATGCTGGTAGTGTTCAACAATGGGCGGGCGATGTACTATCACGACAGGTCATGTCAACACCAGGCGATTCATGCGCATATACGAAGCTGAACCTGCCGGCCGTCCGACCCAGGCGTGCGGTGCCTTTCATTTGCCGATTTCTCGAGCGCCGTACCACGAAGTAAACAGAAGCAGACCCAGATGTCGGAGGTGTTAGTACAGCAGGCATCAGCGGCGTTTGAAATTGATTTACAGGGTAGAAGTATCGCACCGTGAAGGAAGGGAGGAAGGTTTCAGTGAAAGAAGAGAGGGAGATACAGGTGCCGTAGTGGAGGGCTACGATCCGCCGCGCTATAAAAGTTTTTGCCTCATTGCACTTTAGTGGTTTAAAGTGCCCTCTACAATTTTTTGTTTTTTGCAAGGAAATTGGGGGCCATACAAGGTGTACTCTCGGTTAACACAATATAATTAAACCCCGTCGTAAATCTTGTGGTGTCGCGATGCTTGCAATACTTCCTTTATGTGCGTTTGCAACGCAGGAATGAGCAAATGCTTACGTTTATTTGCTCTTTTTGAAGGAGGATCAGCTTCCTATGAGTTGAAAATGAAGCTTGAATTATGGTAAGTACTGTGAGCAGTAATACAAAGCAATTTCTTTGCCTGTTTTTCAGGGTGCGCGTGTGAACACTTTACCACAACGCCGCTTCACCTCAAGAACAGCGTGCCTTCTATGCTCTGCAGGGAAATAGAGTAAGTTTATTTTCTTGCATAGCAAAGAAAACACGCATGTAAGTGGCATCCGAGCTGCAGCTGCACATTCTGAATAAAAAAGGGCCATTCTACCATGTCTGTTTTTGGTTTCTGTAATTAAACATACCGGCACTAAATCAGTTGCATGTAGTGTCGGCAACCAAGATCACATCAAAAACCAAAGTAAAAGTCACCAGACGCTCATTGGTCAATACTCATGAAGAACTCACAAGAAATGCACACATTAAGTACCAAACGGAAACACAGTGGCCAATTTGTTTTAGACACGCAGTAAGAACTCAAAAGAAAGTTCATTTGAAACTCGGAGGAGGCTGGTGTCTCTGTTGTGAAAGAGCAACATACTCTTATCAGACACACATCTAAAATTTTTATAAGGGGATTGGCAGAGTCCGCTGTTGTGGAGCCCAGCTACAGTCATACCAGCCGCCAGCGGTAAGTGTTATGTTCTTGTTCACACATATTCTAACTTAAACCCTGGTGTAGAGCTTGACGGCGTACTTCTGTGCATAGAAATTGACACCTTGTCGCAGCTTTTACGATTTCAAGTCAACGCTTGCGCGAAAGTAGAGGAACATAGATAGGATCGCGATGTTGGCAGAAGCACCTTTCACGTAGATAGTAGGCTGCTTTCAATTCTTCATTATTGCGTGATGCAAAATGAACTCTGTAAACGCGGGTGATGCAGACTGTACAGCAAACCTGTGTACTGAGAAAAAAGTGTGAAAGATTTTTATTTCATGACTGTCTGAGCTTACTATCTCTTAGGAGTTTTGTTGTTTCTTTTATTCACACATGTATAATTTCTGCACTGTTTTCTTGCAGGAAAAGGGTCAAGAGCTTCTCAACTGCTCATGTCCTTGTGAGAGTCGGAGCTGGGCCCGCCGCATTCCTCATAAAGCCCTCTGTCACCGCAGCATAACCAGCAGGACGACACCAAAGCAGATGAAAATGAGGTGTAAGTCGACGTTCAGTACAGTGTTGTTGCTAATGCAGCTCTGAACGCCGAGTTCGCCACCGTCACCGAATACGGCGACAAGGCCGTGACATCACTACCCAGGCTGAGGTCGGCAGCCAAGCGCAGCCCCGAAGTAACGAGCGCGGGCAGCAGTGATCCTAGAGAAAATTGGTACAGAACAACTGAAACAACCGCCATGATAAAACTCCAAAAGTTGGAACTGGTCAAGTTTAACGGCGAAAGAAGAAATTGGCAGCAATTTGGGGAGCTGCTCGAAACAGCAGTTCATAATAATTCTGACTTATCACCCGCACAAAATTCTAATATCTAAGGTCCACACTGCCATCGAAGGGCTGCAGCCACACCGTGGACATCCTGAAGCAACGATACGGAATCAAAGCCATACTCATCCAGGATCACATGCATGGTCTCATGGCTGCCGCTCATATGTCATCGGCAGATGTCATTGAACTCTGCGGCGCTGGTATGATAATTTGCAGGCTCACATTCAGGGCCTTAAGGCGCTGTTTGTGACCGAATATTCATACTGCGTAATACTGTACCCTGTTTTAATCAGGGCACTTCCGTACGATCTAAGCCTGGTGTACAACAGAATAGTGGGCTGTAACAAAGCAGAGGACACCGGCAGCGGCGACACTGCTAGCACCGACTCCAGCGCCGAGACGTCAACAATGTCAGCGCATAAAAAGGAGCTGCGCGCACTGCTTCAGTTACTGCGGATAGAAGTCTAGAGACGTGAAAAGGTGAGCGGGGATAAGGCTGACGACGCAATCGGTAAGCCCAAATCTCCCTACCTAACGCATGAGAGGTTAAAGAGCGCGCAAGAATCGGTCAACCCTGGACTGCCGTCAGTGGCAGCCTTGCATGCCACATTAAAGAATTCGGAATGTTTCCTCTGCAAGGAGAAACTGCACGTAACTGAAAACTGCACGGCAGAGACACACCTAGCAGAAAAGAAACGATTTTTACGGGAAGACTGCCGATGTTTCCGGTCTTTGAGGTCAAGACACACTGCAAGAATGTGCAAAAGCAAGGTATCGCGCAGCAGGTGTCTCGGCAGGCATGTCACCACAATGTGCGACCTGAGCTTCATTCCTGGCCGACTAGACGCTCGATCGCATGGAACTTCACGTGATAACGAGCGCTGCTCCAGGGAACCTACAAACAACGCAGGTTGGCTCGACACCGAGAGTTCTGCTTCAAACGGTAACTGCCGTTTCGAAAGAAACAAAAACTGTCACGCATCATGTTTGACACCGGTGTCGTACTAAATTCGTACTAATTACGGTAAGCAGTTAGTATTCTTTTCAGCGATACGCATCTGGAATTCATTACCCCCTCACTTGAAAGTGCTACTTACATCGCGCTCATTTCATCAATCATTGAAGAGCTTTTTACTAACTGCATTAGCACTGTGAACATTATCCTTTTAATTTTCCTTTTTTTTTCTTTTATTTTTGCCGCTGGTGATTACTGTCCGATATTTATATACAATTTTATGACAAAGTTGTCTTCATGTTATTTTATATTGAATTTCTTCTGTACCACTGATAACATTTCATTCCCCCCTTTGTAATTCCGTGACAATGATACATGGTTACTTTGTTATCATTTTGCAAAATTGTATTTGTGCTTACACTGACTTTTGTTCATACATTCCTTGCATTTAAAAAAATTGTTTTACGATTTAGGTCCTCTGTGTACACTTATCTTGTTTTGCTGTCTTATATGTGTGCTTTAACTGTTGTAATTATTCCCAGGAGGCCCCCCTGACGGTTTTTACTTTGGGGCCTCCTCCTGTAGAAAATCATTCACATGCTTAATATGTACCGCGTCAAGGCAAATAAAAACCAAATCAAACACCGGCAGCCAGCAGGGGCGTTGCTAGGGGGAGGGCTTATGGGGCTTCAGCCCCCATGAATTGTTTTTGTACTGTCATACACTGCAGAGCAAAACAACCACCAGAGCTGGAAATCAATCTGGATTTTGTCTCCTGTATGTCTTTTTCACGCTCAAAAAGAGATTTCGGCGGGAATAAATAAAGCGAGTGCATTTTTCTGAAATCGTTTATCGGACCATACAAAGAAGACAGGTCATACTATAAGACAAGCTGACAAAGCACGCAGAGATGGAATGCGTGGAGAGAAAAAAAGCACTAGGAGGGAGCGTCCCGCCACATGTGCAGCCTCCGCAGGCCAAACTCGGTCTTCTGACGCCGCGCTGTCTTCTCCCCCTCGGGCCTCTTGTTCGCACTGAATCTCAGCATTTTTACCGCCATGCATGCTCCGTTGGAAAGTCTGTCGAAGTGGTCTGCTGATAGTCCTCGTCTGTTCCTAACACTTCAGTTTGTTAGAGTGCAGATGCTGCATTATAATCAAAGTTATAAGCACACAGGAGAGAGTGCGGGCAACCATTTCATGTGCGGGTCCATCAGGAAGACTACGTATTTGAACTAATGGTAATTGTGTGGCTGAAAAACTGGCTATGGTGAATTTTCAGTTCTGCATTTGGTAAATAAAACAAATTATTTTCGTTTAAAACAATACATGCGCAGTATACTCGATGTAACGAAAGCCGAGGACTGTACTTTGCATCCCAATCGCGTAATCTTTGCATCCCGGCACGCAGAATTTATGGTGCAGTTGAGCGGTGACAGTTTGATGATAGGTAGCTCGATGCGGAGGAGGCTGAGCAGCATTGTCAGCTACCCTCAAAAAAAGGTTCTGGCTACGCCACTGGTAGCCAGCGTTTCTTTGTTAGTGAGCAGATATCGAAGGAGCTCAACTGCCGGCTGCTCGGTACCGAGATCCTATCAGTGGTGGTGTTTGGAGGCGGCAAGGAAGAACGACATTTCAAAGAGTGCAGCTCAATTTTCGAAGCCAACAAAATAACATAACGTACGAAATCGATACTCTCGAAACACCGACCATCTGTGAGCAGGAACTCCCTTGCCCAGACGAGAATATACTTAAAAACTTAAAAGAATTGAAGTGTAGTCTGGCCGACGACCTAAACGAACTGCAAACCGCGAAATTTATATTCTGATCGGATCGGACCATTACTGGGGAAAGGTGACAGGACGGATTCGTCCGCTGAATGGCAGGCTGACCGCTGTAGAAACCATGTCTGGATGGGCGGTTCAGAGCAGGAACAGTTCACGTTCCCAGGACGTGGGCTGCACCCAGGCTATCGTTATGAGAGCGACAATGTAAGAAAAAGCCACTACGGTCATTCTGAAGCAGTTCAGAGAACTGGAGAGCTTAATAACTGTGGGTACACTAAAAAAAAAACCCCTGCGATAACAAACTGAAACGAAGGTCTGAGATAAGCATTAAAACATGCAATCGGAGGTGTGAAGTCGGCCTCCCACAAAAGTCAATAGCGCAACAGCGGCCAACGAAGATTTCGCGCGCCGAACGTTAAATAAACTTCGGCAGAACAAGGGAGTGGCTGAAAAGGTGGTGCGTCTTGTGTGACGTGTCAGCAGTGCAGCGCTTCGCCGTTAAGTGCTCCTACGTGATCGCTGCCAGACGACCGGACAACACGAGCGGACCCCTTCAAGGTGTTCGGCATTGACTATGCAGGAACATTCCATGCAATGAACAATAAGGGCATGTGCAAAGCCTACACAGTGTTATTTGCATGTGCGTCCACGTGAATTGGCCACCCTCCTTGGCGAAGTCGAAGCCGTCGCAAATTCTCGGCCACTGATAAATGTGTACAACAAGAGTGGAGCGGGCGACCCCTTTTCACGCTATCCAGCTTCCTCCTTGGTAGGCAGCCGACAGCGAATGGGGAGCCGCCTCTTCGACTCTTGGGATATTTCGCTAATTTTGGCGACAAAAGAAAAGATTCCAGAACTATTTCTGGAAAGCCTGGCGAGCGAGGTGCCTCTGCTTACACGACGAACCAAACGTACTCTCCCTCGCCTAAGGTAGGAAAGCTGGTTCTTGTCCGAGAGCGCCTTACATGGAATCTGGGTAAAGTGGAAAGAGGGTTCTACGGTAGAGACAACAAAGTGCGTTCGTTCGAAGTAAGGATGTCAAGCGGCTCCGTGTGCCGAAGGCCGGTGCAGCTTGTGTATCCTCTGGAGATCTAGGGCGAGATCCAGCAGCGGTTTCGTTCAGGAACCGTTCGCTTTGGGGATGACGTCAAATCTACATCAGCGAGGGAGGGGCCAGCGCGCCAGGAGGAAAATAGGAAAGACACCGGCCAATCGGCGAGCGCTGAAGCATGCGCCGATTTGCGTCACGGCTGTTCGGATTTTGCGGGGCCATATACTAGATAAAAGTCGCTGCAGGCATGAATTAAATATAACAACTTTATAGTAACAACTGATATTTACATGCAAGTTGTAATATGCCTGAGATATCTCAGTAAACAACTGCTGCAGCCTTTTCATGGCTCACGTTTTCTTTTTGGCCGCTACGCGTGCGGTATTGCATCGTCTGCTGCTGCTTTGCTCGTGCGCGGTATTAACCCAAACTTCTCTGACAAAAGCTTTGAAATGACGCAAGCGAACCACCGGCTTCTAGGCCCTCATGTTTCACAGCAGCAGACCTTATTTTGGTAGAGTGCGTGGAACAGCAACGGTGCCTCGTAAAAGGATCGTCGGCGCTGGAGCCAGAGGAGGAGGAGGAGGAGGAGGAAGATGATGAGGAGAGGCAGGGAGGTTAGCCAGTAAAAGCAACCAGTTTGCTACCCAGCAATGGGGGAAGGGGATGAGTGGATATAAAAGTTGTGAGAGAGGGATAGTTGAAGTTATTACAGTCACATAACAGGCACGCCACATCACATCACGTTACAGTCATGTCATAGCAAACTCACAGTCTTTCGATAAGGCCTTGGAGCCAGAGATTACGAAGGCAACCAAGGCGCAGTTGTGGCGCGAGCTCGCCGCTGCTCTGAATGCCGAAGGGCCTGGAACAAAAACCGTCGAGCAGTGGCAGAATTACTGGAAAAATGAGGTGTACAATTCTCGTCATGTGAAGCCGTTGTAGCAGCTGAACACAGGTAAGCTCTTGATCGGATATGTACTTGTGCTGCTGTGAAGCAGGCCTTCGGGACTGCTTCCTCTCCCTTGTCGGCCGCTCAAGCGCGTTGGGTGTGTGCGACATTTATGATGAGCTACGTTTGAGTTTGAATAAAAAGAAAGAAACACAAAAGTGTACCATTCACCCAATCCTTATTGTCCCCAACACAATGGACAGCCGGCGTTTCCGCGATTTGCATTTAGCGATGTCATGAGAGAATACTAAATAAATTATCTGCTCAGAACGGTCATAGGGATATAAGTCTTTAGTGCTTCGAAATATGTTAAATACCTTGAACATTCTTGGACATTCTCAAGTTCTCTTCAATCTATCCTGCGTGCTCTTTTTTACTTTTTACCTAACTGCAACACATGTTACTGTTTGAGATCATTCCTGTTGAGAGAAATGACTCATGAATCGCTTTCCCAGTATTCGCTGTGATATTTTTGTGTATTCAAGAACGGAGTACTCCACCGCTTTCGTTTTGTTTTCATTTGAAGGTAATAATCGTCTTTTATGTAATCAGAGATTATGTAATGTTTCGTAATTGTATAGTCATTCCGCCCCATGCGCTTGTTAGAGCAACGGGCCGTTCTTATGTACGTGCAGACTAGCTGTCGTCTTCCACATTAGGTGACATTGCCCAGTGACATTGCCCATCTGCAAGACTTAAAACTGCACCGTACCAGAGCGGAACATGCAAAAACATGAAGCTTTTCGCTGGACCATTGGGGGGCCTGTTGTTGTAGCGGCGTGTGCCACAGATATACACTGACTGGCAAGCAACTAGAAATCACCTTTATTTTAGCATGCAGTCACTTATATACACAGAGACACTGGTGCCTCTGGCAGCCGGTGATCACAAACTCGAACCGAAACCAAATATACAACACCTATGTTTTGTTATTTGCAGAACAGAGACCGGAGAGAGCCCTCCAGGTCATCGGACGAGCTTAAAGCTGCAGAAATTCGCCCAGTTGCTCATGTTGCCATTTACGGAGGCCGCGTCACTACTGACCACCTGGATTCAGTGGTCACTGGGTGCTTCCGCGACTCGGAGTTGACGTCGGCAGTTACAGCAGGCAGAACGAATTACACTGCACTATACTCTGTTCCATACATCAAGTGCAACAGTACCAAAGCTACAGCTCTTGTTTGCGCTCTCCACATCCGCTATAAAAAATAGTGCCTGTTCTTGACGAGAGAAAATATTAGTTGCTTTGACTGCAAGCTTAATACATTTTACATTTGCCATCTGCTTCATAAAAAGCACTTTTTTTTTAGAGAGAAAAGGTCGGATTCGGCTAATTTGTATGTTTTTTTTATGTCGTTTTTGTTCGTGCCGCGTTTTGCTACCCCGCAACCTTGCCAGCTGTGCCACTAGATGACGTTGGCTGTGTCCTCCGCGCTGCGCATCCCTTTTTGAGAAAATCGTTCTTTTGTGCGCATTTTTTCTGTAAGATCCGCTCTGTGAAGATGTCTAAGCATGCGAAGCATGTTATTGCAAACGTGTATGCTCGGAATAGAGCCCGTTTCGGCGGGAACCACTCGCCTACAGAACGAGCGCGTATTGATGCGCCTCCTGTTTTTTTTCTTGCAGACTACTTGCGTAGCTTTCGCTGCGTTGCACCTGATGTATGAAACGGAGTATAGTCACAAAAATACTCTGCCCAACTTTAAGAGATGATTTTCTGAAAGACATGACAAATGCGCAGGATTTGCTTATTCTGGTTGATAGTACAGACGTATCATACACGAAGGAACTAGCTGTCGTGGCGGGTTTCTTTTCTAGCAGCAAAAGTGATTTCGTCACAGTTTTTCTCAGCCTTGTGACAGCGACTGATGCATCCGCGGAAGGACTGTTTTGTCAGCTAAAGGCGCTGCTATCTGGTAACAAACTTAATACTAAATGCTGAGTGGGTCTAGGGACAGATGGGGAAAGTGTTATGTGTGGGCAGCATAACAGCCTTGTACAAAAAACTAAGGTGGAAAATGCACGACTTGTGCTTGTAAAGTGTGTGTGCCATTCACTGCAGCTACCCTGTAACGAGGTTATTGATGTGCTATCCCCCCCCCCCCATTGACTACACGAAACTTTCAATTGGTTTGCACATTCTCCAAAAAGGCAGCAATGTTATAAAAAAACATACGCCGCCATTACTTTGAGCGATGTCCCGAATAAGCTGGTAGGCGTCTACAAGATGGCTGAGCATTGCACCTGCATTGTGGTGAATCTCGAACTTGTCGGCTGCACTGCAAGCCCACTTTGAAGCGGTAAAAATTAAGGAGCGCGGCTATGCAGCAAGAGTACTAAGTGATATGCACAGTGATCAGCAAAATTTGCTTTTTGCCAAATTTCTGAGATCAATCATTCAGAAGTATGAGCGAATGAACAAGCTCTTTCAGTGGGAGGGCGCAGACCTTGCCAGGCGAAATGATCAGTGGATTTCCTTTGTGAGGACGGTAATGGCAAGAGTAATGGATGACTATACACAGAGCCTGGCAACAGTGAGTGGGAGCAACATAATTTACATGTCAGGGCATGTGGCATACTGAAAAAGACCCATGATTTTCATATAGGCCACATATCTATTGATATGGGGCCAAATTCACACCATCTGTGGCAAATAGGACTAGGTGCAGTTTATATGGGCAAGTGGTACGGCCTCATATTTTGCCCAAAATATGTGCCCCATATTTTGCCCATATCCATATGCATTACAGGACATATGGATCATATGGGCACGGGGGATATGGGTGAAGAGTTCATATGGGTGTCCATATATCAACCAAACTTCTATCGTCAATGGCTCATTTGTTGTATTATGGTGAAAATGTACATCACCTAGGCATCCATATGTAAAAAACACAGTACCTTTAACTATGACAAAGTGTCAAAATCACTCAAGCTTATCAAAACATACTACACAGTGATGATACAATTTATTAATGCACTGTTACATAAAGAAAACCATGGAGCAATTAATAATAAAGTAGACAGACATGGTTGCTCAATCATACAATACTAAAATCTATTCTTGAATAAATGGTGCTTTTGGATGCTTGACAATGGCCAAAAGCAGTTACATTCTGTTTATGTGCATGGAACATGGCTTCAAGAAAACTGTTTATTTGATGGAATAAAGTATGTCATTTTATGTACCATTATCGAAAAAATATACATAGCAAAAAATTTCAATAATCCAATTCTTTTCTAAGACAGAAATATTCGGCTTCCACTTTAGTACGTAATTATTAAAAGCAGAAATCTGCATGTATACAACTCAAATATGGACAATTGTCAGTATTATTGAACAGTTACCAGTACTTTATTAAACAGTAGCTAATGCTAAGATATAAAGTACACAGCTAGAGCATGCGTCACAAGGTCAATGTACAACTGGTCGCGCAACTCGGAAGAAAACGCGTGCAGCTGCCTACTGCCAGCGGCATCAACTCGATGATGAGGGCTCCTGCGAACTGTGAGGCAAATTACTAACGCACAGAAAATAAGATCTGCCAGAACTCCAAAGAACTAGAAAGTAAACATAATATTCGCGCTCAGGAATGAATGCAGTTTTTGTTTCTTGCGTAAGAAAAAACGTGTCACGTTTTTAATAATATTTTAACTTGTTTCTAACGGCCTCTCTCGGCCACTTATCATCCGCTGCGTAGTTGCCCAAAGCTCAGATATGGCTCAGACCAAAGTTTTTTTCATGCGCGGGATAGGTGCGTCATCGGCCCCGGTTCAACGTTCATCGTTGCGCGCTGCGTACAGAGTGGGTTATCTGTAACAAACAGGCAGTATTTTATTATGCTGGTTTTGGTAGAGCTTTACTGCAAGGCGAAGACTGTCTGTGCTCGATGAGAAACTGATTGCCGCTGCATGTGCGCATTTCCGGACGATGGGACAATGCTGCGTCACAGCTCGGCGGCTCGGCTCGGCCTCCCAGGCACGTCGCAAAAGTGGTGGCTTGTTTTACGGATACACGTCTGCATGAGCGGCGTATCGCTGCATGTTTTAATTGAGCGGTGAAGGTGAGATTTTATTGCCCCCAGGAAGCGTGTCGCATTGCTCAAAGCCTTCCGTTCCGCTCCCCTTGCTGCGTGTTTCGCTTACTGCGTCGTATTACCGCACCAACGTTCGCTGAACGTGCTTTAGCTGTTATTACAGTGATGTTCCTATTGTCAATGGGATCTTTCTCATGAACATGTTAAATGCTTAAGTTGTAAATTTGTAACCTCACATTGACTCCTTTCAGTGGCAAATGAAGCGCGAGTAAAATATGGGAATCATGAACAGGGCAAGATTTATTGGAGCGAAGCTATATCGTAGATATTTTCACTTCTCAGACGCATTAACTTCTAAATACTAGCAATCCCAATTTGAATTGCTTACCTAAGCTCTTATAGGTTGGCGTTCTAGCGCTAGCGTTAGTTATTCCGTTCGTTTTTGTTGTTGTTTGACGCTGATATGTATACTTTGTTTGTTAGCAAGATCTTTTACCCTTTTATAATCTCACCGCGTCTCGTTTGGAGACCTACGCTCAGGTCATTTTGTTATCACGAGGATTTCATGAAGACCGTGACGAATGAGCGGTGGTCGCTCTCCTACACTTAGATTTCATTGTCGTGAAGCGTCTATGTAAGTAATCGTGAATTAATAAAGCCTGGCTTTCTGTGCAGCGCAGCTTCACTCATTTATGCCCTTAGTGAAAAGCCTCAAGCCATGTGGTTCTATCCATGTGCTTGCCGAATTCACTTGAAGGCCCTTGTTCACAAACGTGCCCGAAGAAATAAGCCCCAGAATGCGTTTACATGACGTGCGACGAAAGACTAGGCTAACGACGACGGAGGCAGAACGATGCTATGATAAGGTGGTTAAAGATTCCGTAACATTTCAGTTAAAACTTGACAGTAGAAATCCATGTCAAGTAAAGTTGGCTGAACAGTTACGGTGTCCATTTTTCTGCCCTATCCGAGCATCGTTCTGCCTCCGTCGTTGTTGGCCTTGTTTTTCGTTCATAAGTAAAAAGACAATCAAGTTCCCCGCCAAAAGTACGTCACTGTGACGTCACAAGCAACGTCACGTGTTTGTTGTGCCTCACAGTTTGCAGGGGGCGCTGGGAAACTAAAGCCTCGCTCAGAGTCGACACGCAGGCTTCTATGGGAGTTACGCTACCATTTGTTCTTCTACCATGTGCGTCAGATACACCAATCACACATACAGCAAAGAGAGGTCAGAAGGAAGCAAACTTTCCTGGACTGCAATGAAAAATAATTCTTCTTTAATTACTACACTGCATGCTATTTCAATATGATAAAAATTTAGCACTGCATTTTTGCACATTGACCAAAATTGACTGAAAACATGCACATTATTTTAACAAACAAAAATACAGCACTTTACTTTTATTTTTCTTGCCTAAATTCTGCACTTATACTAAGTAGGCATTCTGCAAAGTGCAGTCATGTATACAGTATTGACTCATGAGCACTTAACAGTAAAATTAGTTTTAGCTACAGCCTCCATGAGTTTTCATCCCACGGGATTACATTTTGTAATCCACCAAACCATCACATTATTCAAGCATTGCAGCAGGCTACTTCGAGGACACTAAAGGAATATCAGCCTTGGCCTCTATTGGCCCATGCAGCCAATTTCAAAGGCATATTGGCTGAGCTTATGATGCTAGAGGCAGTTCACTTTCATTTTGTTGTCCTCTGAGCACAGAAAGCATTCAAACAATGAAGACGTTGTGAAGAACATGTGAGAATTGATCAAAGACGAAGAAAGAAACGAAGAAAGGAGAAAGAAGAAGAGAAAAAAAGGTGGAGATTGGCTCGAAGAGCGCGAGGCACGAGCAGGGGAGAACAGGCGAGCAGCGGAGCCGATCGGCTGTCCAAGGAGCTCGGAGCGGTGCGTCTTCTGCCAGGCCTGACCCGGGGATCCAGACCTGGGGCATGCCGGCCGTATCCTGTCCTGTTCTCCTATCGTCCACGAAACTCGGAATGGTGGTCGGGCCCGGGAGTGCCACAGCGCCAGCTCTTCACTAGCACGAGTGTTCGGCGCCGTGCTGAGCCCAGGCACGTCGGGGAGGCCTGACGCATCGGCCGTGGAAAGGCAACTCGAGGCCTCTTGCCTCTACTGGGCCCCGTCCGGTGGCCTAGCCTTCCGCTGGGCTTACTGAAGCCCTACTGCACCGACCCTTCAAAACTCTGACTACCCGGAGCGTCTGCACCGGCTTCTCCATCCAACAACTTGGTGACTTTTTCAAAAATTGTGTTTTGCCATCATCCCACTTGCTCGTTCTACTCTCGTCCCGTCCATGTCTGTACATAAAAGTATTCATTGTTAGCTTGGTCAGTCTGGTCATCTATTTAGATTGCTGTTTCTGAATAAGCCACAGAATAAGGTGGCCAGAAGATTTAAGGAAAAGAACTTCACAATTTTGGCGTCCACGGCAGGACCAGGCCGGCCAAGCAACAATTTCCTTTGAGAAAAATGTGTGCACCAGAGTTGCTCGCGGTAAGGGAACGTATAGGTTTGCAGCGAATCGAGTTGCTTGAGGGGTAGAGAAAGAATTGCAGAAGGCAAGGGAAGACAAAGCCGCAGAACGCGAAGAGATAGCTGCAGAACGTGAAGCGAAAGCTGCAGAACATGAAAGAGCGAAGCAGCGCTTTGAGCAAGAAAACCAGTATTTGCAGCTACGAATACGACTTGCGGAATTGGGAGAAAACGCCCCTAGTGCTGGAAGCGCTGAGCACGGTACTGTACCAGCTTCGTCTTTCCCCATTAATCCTCATGGATTGATTCCACTGTTTAATGAGGAAAGGGACAATTTGGACGCGTATTTGAAGCGTTTTGAACATGTCGCCATTGGCCAAGGCTAGCCGAAAGAGAAGTGGGCCACGGCTTTGAGTCTGTGCCTCGGCGGAGAAGCTCTCAGAGTCTTTGGACGACTCTCTCCTGAGGATTCCGTCAACTACGATGTAGCGAAACTTGCCTTACTTCGGAGGTTTCGGTTCACGGCTGAGGGCTACAGAGAGAAGTTTCGTGGAAGCAAGCCGCAAGATGCTGAGACAGCTTCCCAGTACACCACAAGGCTGTTAAGTTTTTTTCGACCGCTGGGTTGAGATGCGAGGACAAGGTCGCACGTTTGAAGTGGTTCGGGACATGATAGTGGCGGAGCAGTTTTTAAACAGCTGTCACGACCGTTTAGTTCTCTTCTTGCGAGAACGTGATTGTAAAACGGTGGACGAGATTGCTGAGGCCGCCGATCACTTTCTTGAGGCTCAGCGACAGAATAACCTCGCGATTTTTAAAGATAGAGCTGAGCAGAATTCTGCGAAACCGCAGGACGCAGCCCCAAACCCATTACGAGAATTCGATGCTTCATCTGTGAAGAGATCGGACATAGGTCGGCGGATTGCCGTACAAAACCGAAGCTCCCATATTGCACATCATGTCGCAAATCTGGGCATGAAACCCAGTTGTGTCGATACGGAAATTCAAATGACCGGGGGACGTCTGCTTGCTGCACGTCCCCTCGAGATTCCCGCCCTGGTCGTCAGCTGGAAAGAACATGCCTAGATGTTCGAAGGGACGATTCGGCTCTTAGTCCACCTCAGATTATTAACAACATGCCAGTGAAGCATGGAGAAGTGTTCGGACAAGCAGTGTCAGTGCTGCGCGACACTGGTTCTAATGGTATCGTGGTGCGTCAGGCTTTGGTGCCCGAGGCTGCATATACCGGTGAGCGAGCATCTTTACGTTTAGTGGATGGTTCTGACATCGAAGCGCCTGAGGCGGAGGTTATTATCAAATCGCCATACTTCACAGGCAAAGCTATTGCTAGGTGCCTGCCGACGCCATCATATGACGTAATTATCGGCAACGTTCCGGGTGCAAGCATACCATTCGCCGACGCTCCAACAGTCTTGACGGGCCAGAGGAGCATACCTGCCAGTGATGTAGGGTACAGTGCTTCTTTCCAGGTTCTGACGGCGAAAGTTTCAGGGACTGGTTTGGATGCCACTCAAACCGTACTCCACTTACCTCGGTCTGTTTTTCGCAAGAAACAAGTAGAGGACGCCAGCTTAGACGTGCGTCGTCGCAAGCTTAAGAAAACCTACCACGGAAAAGGGCAGACGGCCTACACCTTCCATCTAAGTGACGGCATTTTGTACCGGACCTATCACCTTGTCCAGGAAAAACAAACAAACGGTCGTTCCGACGATTTTGCGCCGTCAGGTACTCATGCAGGCACATGGGAACGCACTTGTCGGCCACCACAGTGTCAGAAAAACTACCGCAAGAGTGCTTGATAACTTTTACTGGCCAGGGGTGCAAGCTGACCTTAAGCGGTTCGTGAGGTCGTGCGATACATGTCAGAGGACTGTCCCGAAAGGAAACCTGAGGAACGCTCCATTAGGACACAGGTCCATTAACACAAAAAGCTGCGAAGAGCGCCAGCCAGTGAATGCCCTACAAACTTCATCCTTCGTAGCTCTTGATAACGTCGAGTCGAAAACTCCGTTGTCAATGTTCAGTGAAGAACCTTGGTCCCAGAGTGGACCGGGGAACCGAGACTCGATAAGGAATAGTCAACTGTTGGATCGTGAATTATACGAGAGGCAATGTTAATCTCTGTGCTGTATTCTGGAGGTGTCGTCGTGCTGTTCATAGTATGTTTCTAAGAGTTTATTTCTTCTGACAAGTGTTGAGTGGTAACGTTACTTGTATTAGTACGAATGTTTTTATTTTAATTTTTATTGCGTGTGCGCGAGTGACTCAGACTCTCAGCAGACAATAGCAATGGTGTGGCCACTCTGTGGGGTGTGCAATGATGGGTGCAGCAGTGTTGTGGTGTGCCGTCGTCCTCCGAAAGAGTGCATCAGTGTCATGGCCCCAAGTTTTTTTTCCCCGAAAAAAAAAAGAACTTCTCAAAGGGGGGGCATATTTGTGAAGAACATGTGAGAATTGATCAAAGACGAAGAAAGAAACGAAGAAAGGAGAAAGAAGAAGAGAAAAAGGTGGAGATTGGCTCGAAGAGCGCGAGGCACGAGCAGGGGAGAACAGGCGAGCAGCGGAGCCGATCGGCTGTCCAAGGAGCTCGGAGTGGTGCGTCTTCTGCCAGGCCTGACCCGGGATCCAGACCTGGGGCTTGCCGGCCGTATCCTGTCCTGTTCTCTTGCCGTCCACGAAACTCGGAACGGTGGTCGGGCCCAGGAGCGCCACAGCGCCAGCTCTTCACTGGCACGAGCGTTCGGCGCCGTGCTGCGTCGGGGAGGCCTGACGCATCGGCCGTAGAAAGGCAACTCGAGGCCTCTTGCCTATACTGGGCCCTGTCCGGTGGCCTAGCCTTCCGCTGGGGTTACTGAGGCCCTACTGCACCGACCCTTCAAAACTCTGACTACCCGGAGCGTCTGCACCGGCTTCTCCATCCAACAACTTGGTGACTGTTTGAAAATTTGTGTTTTGCCATTGTCCCACTTGCTCGTTCTACTCTCGTCCCGCCATGTCTGTACATAAAAGTATTCGTTGTTAGCTTGGTCAGTCTGGTCGTCTATTTAGATTGCTGTTTCTGAATAAGCCACAGAATAAGGTGGCCAGAAGATTTAAAGAAAAGAACCTCACAGACGTGCACATTGTCTTTGCATGTAAATTAGATTAAAAGACGGAGTAAGAACCTCAAAGCCCAATAATAGAATAAAACATACAAATATTTTAAATAGTAGAATTATTATATGACATTGATGGAGGCGTAAACTTAGGCTCGTGAAACAAATGGTCTCGAAATCACACAATGGGTCAATTTATTGCAGGCCCCTGTTTACAAATTATGTGCGCCTAAATGTTACTATTGCGTCATACGTGCTGTAATGTTGCTGTGAGGAATATCAGCATTATTGCTTGGTACAAAATGAGAATTAGCAAAATAGAAAAGTACCAGGAATGCTGTAAAATGTCCGCAACATGACATATTTTATGTTCTGCCTCCCAGGGGTTTACAATAGAATTATGTACAGGGTGTTCAGTGCTTGGATCTGTACAGAAGGGAATCCCCATGATTTCTAACTGGCACATTGCCAGAGTGCTTTCTGAATGCAAGTCACTAGTTTCCAGCATGAGGTGACACGTTGCAACAAGAAAGTACCCAAACTACTCTTATGAAACAGCCATCAAGCTTATTTCACACCATAAATTGACTTTACTACTAATAAAGTTGTATGACATTCTTTCAGTTGTATATTCACTTGCTGAATGTTCTCCCTATAGCACTGTTTCCAAAATTTAAAATAAAATTAGGAATCACCTCACCTCCCACCACTTGCTACTCCTCTTTAATGAACAGCTGGGCCATGTTCACTACAGTATGTAATGTTTTATGTAATCAGTCTTCCCTCTCTTCAGCTGGTCCATTTAATCCTCCTTACTGTTGTTAGTGAGGGCTATGATGCACACGTACTACCTACAGAATACCTGATATTGTGCGTACAGTAGAAATATTTAATTCATCTTGAAATGAGCATGCTCCACCAAAGAAGATGTGCTATCAATCCCAAACTTTTTGAACTCAGTAGAAACTTAGCAGCTGCTGTTGCTGTTCAAATGCATTGTATGCTTTATAGTTTATACCTCTCATGCTAGCCATCACTACTGGGCAAATTACAAACACTTCAGGACAACACCTCATTCCAGAGATCTCAAACTATCCTTGCCCTGCACCAGAAACAGCCACTCTACATGAGCCCCTTTTCTAATTGTATTGTTCCATTTGATTCTGTGCTTAGGAAGCTATTGAAGAAGCTGAAATTCTAAATGAGAAAAGCCCAGTTAGCTTCCAAAAAAATGATAGAAGTATATCAACAGAAAGAGCCATGCGGATTTGGGAAACTACCCTAGTCTCGCTCGACTAAGTTGGGAATTGAGCAGATGTAGTTTGCCACTGAATGAGATTAAAATAAATGGCTTTACTATATCAGTGATTTTAATAGGTACCAAAGAATACACCAATGAAAAAAAATCACTCTGAAACATGTGAAGGAAGCCCCTCAGTACTACCATTAGCAATGATCTTTGCCCAAAGAATAGTTTGACCATTTGGAACTAAAGCACTGGTTGCTTCCAATATTCTCTTAGTAACATAAAAGTCACCTGCCTTGCACTGAAACACACTACTGTTTTTTTTCACTTGTAGGGTACTTTTCGCTCTGGAATATTGTTCCTAGATAAGAAGACTGGAAGTGTTCTTGCAAAGATAATACATGACCAAGATATAACTGTAAGCATGCAGCTTCTCGATTAGAGAGGGAAGGCGCAGCTTTTGGCTGACCAAACGTCCATCCAGTTCCGATACATCTGGCATTCTTTGTTTTTGGGTGGTCGATAAATGTCATGCACAAAAATTGCACATTTAGCAGGCAATGGCAGTACCGATAACAGAATATGTAGGTCCTGCACCATGACTACTATTTAGACAATTTGCTCGGGCACACCTTTAGCTGCACTCATCAATTTAACAAATGCACCATTCCCATTGCCCCGCCGGGGTGGTGCAGTGGTAAGACGCCCGACTACTGTGCCGGAGTTCCCGGGTTCGAACCCGACCTCGGCGGCTGCGTTTCGATGGAGGCGAAACGAAGAGGCGTCGTGTGCTGTGCGATGTCAGCGCACGTTAAAGATCCCCAGGTGGTCGAAATTACTCCGTAGCCCTCCACTACGGCTCCTCTTTCTCTCTTTCCACTTTCATTCCCACCTTCCTCCCTTCCCTTACGGCGCGGTTCGGGTGTCCACAGAGCAAGTGTGACAGTTACTGCGCCTTTCCCTTCCTGTGAACCAATTTAACTTTAACTTATTTAACCATTCCCACTCACAAATGTGAAAGCTGAATGTGCCCAAAAAGGTCCAAAGTTGTGAACAGCTTGTGCCAGGTGCAGAAGTTGATAGACATTGAATGCCATGCATCGTTGTCCATAGACGCTAGATGCTTTTGAGACGAAGCTTCTCAGAAGGTGTTCTAAACAAAAAATTGCATGTAAACATCAGTGTAATTGTACATTCAACAGTGCACTCAAGGTGACTACAGTTATATAACTCATATACCAGCGGTATGCAGTGTAAACTTAATGGCTAGCATGCATGGGTTTTGCTTTTAGGCGAGATACATTGAGGTATAATTTCATGTAGATCACATGTAAGCATAACCACATATTTGCTTATTGCTGTCACTTCACCCCTAACCAACAGTCACATAATACACCACTTTGGTCTGCTGTTAATTCAAGCAAGCATTTTTTTATATGTGCACCATCTGGGATCCTGCACTGATCTTTATGGTTCCGGAGATAGAGTGCCTATGGTTGGCACAATGTGCAAAAGTGTAGCTAAATGCTATGCAAGCCCTTTTTTATCTGCCAAAGGTTTAAACAGTATTGTTGATCAATAAAGCTTCCTTTAAGCAATAGCTTATAAAGCTCAGTCATTCTAAAAGCTATTTTTGTAGCAGTCGGCACCACGTGTCAGAAATTAGAGGCTGCATAAAAATCATGGTAATTTGTTCTTCTAGTGATGGATCATTGAGTGTTAATGATAGGAATGATGAGGTAATAAAATCGTTATATATTTTTGTTGAATTGACTGATTAAAGAAATAAAAAATTGAACAACTCGGGCTATATGAGACACACTAGAAAGGGTTTTGGTAATTCTACCACCCGGCATTCTTTATTAACTAACATCTGACAGTAAACATGTGCCTTGCTTTTTGGCTCAACTGAAGAGCAGAGTTTGCAGCCAGGATAAATTCCCACATCCTTATGTGTAGCAGTCGAGCATTCTAGCCAATAAGCCACCACGGTGGGGATTACGCAGTATAGCGCATATATGTTAGTGTGGCACAGAAAGCACCACCCACTATTTTAGTAACTTTGGGTCAATAAAGCCAAAGTGCTCATACCTGCATGATCAATTTGATGAACCGAGAGATCTTCCAGCAGCAAGGTGAAAACTGCTTCAGCCAGGAAAGAGAAGTGCCGAAGGTATCTTGGAGGAAGAATACGACAGCAGCAGGGTAAGCAGTAAAATATCAACCAGTTTCGCCATTCATGGGCTTTCCAGTAGCACCTCTCTCGAAGTGCCCAGGGCAAGCATCGGAAATATGTGGAGGATGTATGCCCAGCAAGCGTTTATTGATTGCTTCAAGTGTCTTTGGGGGCGGCCTGCAAGTAGCAAAGCATTTTAATCAATTTTAACACTATAGCTTCACATAATCTACAATGGGTGATCCCTTCAAATTCATCTGCCAACTTCAAAATTCACAATGTAAACAAGCAGATAAAAATATGAGCAAAATTCAATGCTCGATAGCTAGGTATAAGTAAGGACAAATAATTATTTACTAAATATAGTGAAACACATTTGTTGAAAACGAACCATCTAAACTTTACCACATGACTGCATCATTCATGTAAAAATAGTTGGACATGTCGCAAGACTGCTTTTGCATGTGTAGAGACATTATAAAACTGAATCTGTTGATAATTTAGGTTATTCGAAGGGCCAGGTGGCAATATGGAGCCTATATGCTGGCTTTCCTGGACAAAAGACTTTTTTTGTTTTCAAATTACCTGACTGCCTCATACAGGTTAGAAATGGAGATAGCATTCTTTTAGTCAAGGCACTTTCCATAGAATAAAGGCATAAAGAAATATGAAAGAACAATAAACAAGGAATATAATTGGCAGGTCCACTACAGTCAAAACTAGTTTATTGAGCATAAGCTTGGATAGTGGCAATGAGTAAGCAATGGTGTAACTATATGGTGCTTGTCAGCAGCTGTCCGAATATATATCATACCATATTTGAATGCCTAATTCCAAATTAATTGACTAATCTATTTGATTATACTTGCTCTCATCAGTACCTATACCTAATGTATGTCACATAGTTCAGTATATGCTTAATCATATTTAACTACTACTTACTAAACTTGTCACTGGCTAATAACTGCCTTCGGTACTTGCACTCAGCATTAACCGTATAGTACAGTGAGATATATGTTAACTCACTTGGCTTAGCCAACTGCTACAAATTAAGTCCAATTTCACCTGCACTGGTGTTAAATGTCAAAGCAGAACAGACAGTCAATTGTTTATGACAGGGCAATTATAGAAAGTGTGAAAGCAGAGCAAGGATTTTGAGCAATATAAAATCTGTCACACTAATGATAAGATTAAGCCTGCAAGACAAGCCTAAGTTAAACTAAAGGTGCTGTTTATACTAGTTGTGTTAGAGGTCCACACAAGTGATTGTCATGCAGCATGTGAAAAAAATAAGCAAGCCAAATAAATTTGCCAGTCACCAATTCTGGATTAATAACGTATAGAAAGCTTCTTCTTTTTAAGTTCATTTGCACTCATGAGTATAATAAACTACAAGCAACTCAAAATACGAGCATTGCTTCCTTATCAATGATATGGTAGGTAGGTAGGTTACAACTTTAATGATTCAAAAAGAACCAGTTGAGGGGGGGTAAAGGGAAGCGAGGGAGCAGGACATATGTCAAAGCATGAAGAACAAGTTCGAGTTTCCCTACACACATACTGTGACCAATCAAGTGCACCTGCTGTAGTTAACCTGTTAGGAAGCAATTAAAAAAACTGTGATGTACTTACCAATGCAATAGGCTTCTTGACTGTTTGAGGAGTCCAGTCAGTAATTAGTGAATTGCCTTGTCATGTCTAAGAGCACACAGTGCATGTACTCAACAGTGTGACCCCGTACAAGGTCAAAATATGACAGGTTTTGCAGTGGAGACATCCCTTTCCATCCATTCACAGGAGATTTTATCTTGGATACAAGTCTCGTAACTCTCAAGACACCTGCCATTGTCCTTTCCACATCAGGTCTTGGGTTGCTGTACAGCCAGCACCCTGAAGCAGTACAAATTATAAAGTTAAGCCTAGCAATCTAAACACATAGCCTAAAAGCGCAAGTATGCTACAGTAGAGACAATCACTAACCATTACAGATAAGTGCCTCAAAGTTACGTTGAGGCAGCAGAATTCTGAGAAAGAATTGATTAATTCTGGCAAACAGGACAGCCTTTGATGAAGAGAGTAGCAATGGAGACAGTTTCACAGAAAGGATGTTTTCTAGAAAATGGCAGCAGCGTGATTCTCCTAATCTACCATTATAATTCCCTTTCTTTTTGCCTGTTCCTAGATTATGTTCCTTTATTCAAAAGCACAGAATGCCCTCAGTACAGTCATTATCAGAAGGTGTGAAATTATTGGCAACTTGGTCTAGTTTATGCAGAGCTCCAGGTGGGATTTTCCCATTTGTCTGCTACTCCCAATTACACTAAGATGAAATAAGGCATGCCAGTATAAGCTATCGTGCACTGTTACAACCGATATGAGTTGGAGCTTACGATATTGTTACGTGGAAACTCGATGTATTTACAGTGTATTTACAACAGCCTCAAGTGGCTTAGCAGCAATTTGGGGCTTAATTCGTGCTATGAGCATTCATAGGCGTGCTGAAAAGTGGTCCTTTTATTGCTTAATAAAATGCGCAAAGTACCCTAAATTTTGTTGCAGTTTAAGTATTCATTGTGCATTAGGCTCATTTGTTACAATAGAATAACCTGAGTAGATTTACTGGTGACATTTCCAGGTCTTATTGAACATGGCAGTACATGAGTGGCTTGCAATATTTAATACTATTCTTAAAGACACATTTGAAATACTTTATAAAGCATGCATTATGATCACTAAAATTGAACATTAGAAATTGAACATAAATTTCGCACTTCATTTTAAAGTGTGCCATAAGTACACTTACCTTCCTGGCTTTCTTCACAGGCTAGACACCATGGACACCCAAAAAAGTCATTAAATTGAACGTGGTTGCTCAAAGCTGTTCTGGCAGGCGCATCCACACACATACACACTGGACAGATGTTTGTGGATATTGACATCGATGATGATCTCCACGGAAATTCACCGATATTGTTCATTGCTTCCATAAATTTGCCCAGGAATGTTTTCATATCTGAATGCTTGCGGCCAAAACACAGTCCTCCTAGAATTACATTTTTGTGTCTGTTGGTCAAAGGGAGCTCATTCACAACTTGTATAAGCCATACTGAAGAATTTGATGATTTATACCGTGGACTGCCATCAGTGTTCATGATGACTGTGAAGTCACTCCATCTTAGCATCCCTCTTTTATGGAGGGAGCAACATGTAAGACCACTTGTAAAGTCTTTCATTGCACGAGAACTCTCTTCTGCGTTATTTCCGATGATTGGTCTCGGTCTCCAGGACCAATAAATCTTGGAAGTTTTTTTTTTCTTTTTTGTTTCAGAGTATGGAATGTTTGGCTATATGGCAGGTATTTGTCGCGCGTTCTGTTAAGAAATTCCTTGCATATCATTCCTAAGTTACGGGATTTTTTCTCTTTATGTACTTGTATGCCATATGCAGTCGAATCGCAGTATATAGTGCATATTGCTTACAACACGTAGGTCTCGAATCCACGAAAATTCGCATTATAAACACTTATCGCACTTATTTTTCGGGCTCAGGCTCACGTCAGATGGGTAGCTTTCCTTTCAAGAACACCTCATTAATGAGTGCACGAAAAGCAACCCACTAAGTCTGCTCAACACTTGATTATTGTTCCAGCATATCACACGCCGCACAACCGCGAAAATTACCGCAACCGCCGCAGCGCGGAATGGTGAGCTCTGCACGGGCCTGAATTTCCGGCCGGGCCCGGCCCCGGCCCATTGTTTGAAGCCCGAACCTAACCCGAGCCCATGCTGACATGCGCTTCCGAGACTCGGCCTGGCCAAGGCCCTGCAAAGTCAGCCTGCGCTGGCTTCTTAAAATACTGTACAACCAAGGCTCTTAATTGGGCTTGTTGGTTGCCATATGTTCGTATGTAGAGGATAGTGCACAAGGAAGCGTACACCTACTTTCTGTAAGAGTCTTTCACGTGCTCGAGGCGTTATGTTGGAAGCGAGTTAGTTGTAATAAGCTTACCAATAATAATGTATGCCCTAAGAGCCGTCAGTAATTATCTATGTTATCTAAATTGCTGAACTAACGATTGTAGACATGCTAATAACGATTTTGTTTCCTTCGGTCAGGACTGTACTTCATGTGTAATTCTTTAGTAATGACTACTATGTGCGCACTTTTCGTGTAACCAACCTCATCTAAGTCCCGAATAGGACTGATAAGGTTGTTAAAATGAATAAATGAAAAATATTCTTTATAAGGTACACAATAACAAATCAAGATAGCATAACAATCTGACAAATATTCTCAACAGAGAAGGGCATTTAAAGTACCGACAGAAGCAAATGCTTGGTCAAGCAATTTTTGGCATGCCCTTAAATTGAATGATATTGTACTCCATGTACGTTTAAGAGCTATGGATTAAAGGCATTTTAAATATAGGTCGATATTGGGGCAAGTTATTTGCTTAATGAAACAGAGAGACTTACTGCCCAAGGCAACTATACCACACCAACCTGTGTGAGTAATGCTATAGGAAAAAAAATCTATATTCTTGTGAAGAATTCTTGGCGGTGCTTCATCTAGCTATAAGGACGAAAAGCAAAACACCTGTTTTGTGTTTTTTTTTTTTTGAAGAGGGGGTGGGGGCGAAGCCAGGCAAAGGCCACCTTTGTACTGATGCATCAGTTGCTGCCTGATTAAATTAAATGCCGCTGATTAAATTTGGTCTACAAATGAGCTTTCTCTCACTCAGAGTTAACAAATGTACTGGTAGGGGTTTATTCATAAACCACTTCGACGATTTTAGTACTCGTGTTCCTATGTTTCCGAAAGAATACGCTGTACCAAAGGAGGCTATGGCCGTACATAGTCAGGCCCCAGCCCGGCCTGGCTCCGCACGCTTCTGCTTCCAATCCCTGACCCGGCCCAGGCCCGCAGCTTCAAGCCCGAGCCCAGCCCGGGCCCGGCAAAAATTAAAAGTCCTAGATTGAGTCAAGGTGCCGGCAGATTCAGGTGTGCGGTAGCAGCGGTGCTCGCTGGGGTCATTTTTTTCTTTGCGTTGTGGCTAGTTCGTACGGTTCATGTGGTTTGGAGTCACCTAACTGAAGAAGGCGTTTTGTTTCCTATAAATGGTCTCGGTCTCCAGGGCGAGTGGCACTTGGAATGCTTTTTTTTTTAGATTATAGAATGCTTGTCTATATGGTAGGTGCCGCGCGTTCTCTTAGGAAAATCCTTCCATATTTTTATGTTGCCACATATTTTAGGCACTAGTTTTGCCAGTTTTCAGTCTAGGAGCAGATACATGCAGTGTAGACCGCTTATAACGTAGGTCACGGGACCTCGAACGTTGCACTGAAAGCGGTACCGCACTTTTTCACCTGAAGCTATACACGCATCTCATTAATAAATGATCAAAAAGCAACGCGAGCGCGTAAATTACCGCGACCGCCGCGGCACGGAACTGTGTATGCGCAAACGCATGCTAAGTTTCGCAAAGGCGGCGATGCTGCTCAGAGTAATTGCCGCATCCCCCCCCCCGCCCCCCGCTATTCTTGAATATGGGAATAACGGACAGCGAGTACAGTACGCATGCTCACAGTAATTACAGCATTCCCGGCCCTTTTATCGGCTCATTTCGGCGTGTGCGCATTCGCGCACTGGCATGAGGACACTTTTCTTGATGGCTTAAAGAGTGTATTAAGAACGTGTCCAGTGCACTATGCAACTGATTGCACGTACATTATCTCGCTCACAGCACTCCGCTGGACTGTGCGTGCTGACGCGGCAGATTATTATCGGTTATTTTTATTATCGGAATTATAATGACGCGGCATATTATTATTAGATGTCGTAGTCGCAAACAGTTTGACCTGTTGATGGCCGTGGAATCATATATAGGCATTTTTGCTGCCCCGCGAGCCGCGTGAGTCTTCTCGCAAGCAAAGCAAGCAAATGTCTCTTTTGCACGGGGGGCGGAGCTTGCCGACTAGAAGTTCGGCTGGTTTATCTGCTCATTATATATGCTCATAATATTCCTCTCATTCTAATTCATTTTTAGCTAGCCTGGGTGAACTCGTCCAGAAAATAGCAAAAAAGTGCATTGCCATACCAGACAATATATTTTACGAGTCTGACGCTGGCGGCAGCACCACTGAAAAGGTAATAGAATATGCATACACATTCCATATTCCATTGTAAACTGCTGTGTAACACGTGTCCTTTAGTTAGCAATAAGTTTAACTCCCATAAATTTCTCTCTCTGCATGCCACATAGGCTAGCTCAATTAGCAGACAAATGACAAATCTGGACGTGCATCTGTTGAGCATTTATTTGTTGCCATTAAAATTTATCCACCCGATCACATTCAGCGTGGTCGTCTGCTACAGCATATGTAATCAATATTTAAGGAAAGATAGGTTTCTGGAAAATAGATTTAAGATGAACTTAAGACTGGGCTAGTTGAAGCATCTTCTCATAAATCCTTTAGCATTGCGCTTAACCTCAGCGTTTGTCCAGTTCCTTTGTCCGTGTACAACAAAGCAAAACTGCGCTTAACCTCAGCGTTTGTCCAGTTCCTTTGTCCGTGTACAACTAAGCAGCACAGCATTGATGGAAAATAGATACCTTGCAGGACGGACGAACGAGGAAAGCATGTATGTGGGAAAGCAGGAACATTGTTTACCTGAAAGGGAAGAGACATGTCGGATTAATGAAGTACAGCGCAATATGGAAATACAGTTGGTGTGATGTGCTGAGAAGTGTATGGAAAGGTATTAGCACCAGAGATCACTTTCAGAAGTGGAGAATTGTTCCTGGAGTTGGAAGTACCAGCGGTTTTAGAAATAAACCACTGATGCGGCAGCACAGAGTGACATAAAGTGGAGATCACTGAAAGCTCGAGAAGCATAGAATGAATGCTAAGAAGGATTGCTGTGGAGAATAGACAAAAACTGACGGGCAACGATGGTATTACCTGAATATTTGTATAGGAATAGTGCGGACTTGCAATGGAGGAAGAGAGCTAGAAAACTGACTAGTAAGTGTACAGGATTCCAGAAAAGCATATATTGAGCATATTGAATGAATGGTCAAAAATGTAGGCTGAGAGCAATGTAAACGGAGAAAAAAGGCTACTGTGGGCATACATAGAGAGCTCGCGCTTAGGCCACAGTGGCTGCCATTTCAGGATGCAGGCAGGATACGTCAGGATGCACGGCGCACGCGTCTAATCAACTTTTAGTCCCTGCTTCATCCTGCATGATTGAAGCTGCTCTACTTCAATGCTTCTGGCTTAAAAACAGTGTGATTTAGTGGATATGTGTGCAATCTGTGTGCACCAGAAACAACCACATGTTTCTGAAAAGTTGGACTATCCCTGAATATCGACACCTGCGTATCACTGCATAAACTATGACGTGGGACAGTTTTTTTTTACTGGAGAAAAATTCGAAGCCTATAGATCCTTTAAAATGCAGTTATCTATTAGCGAGCAACATATACATATGACATGCGTGGGCACGCTTGCTGACAGTGGATGCAGCATTCTCGAAACGTAATATATACCTAGGCTCTTCAAGCAGTTGGTTTGAAATTTCAATCTTATTCTGCTTGTACGCGATGGGATATAATTTGAGCTAACGGAATCAGAACAGCTATTAATTTTTCACCTAAGCTGAATTCTCAGTCGGGCACATTTGCAGTAGCGATTGCAATAGTAAATGCCTCTCATCACCGCGCCGCTTGTACTGCGGGTGCAGTCTTTCCTTTCTACACAGTTTCATATCTGAATTAAAGCAACTTAAGTCCCTCATTACAGTGGTGGCTCATTATTTGTAAAGGCGCAGATCAGCACGCACCCAGTGCACCTGCTATAAATGCATTGCTGCTGTTAGGTGATTTTGATACTTAGGCATTGCTTCATGCGCTGCTTCATGTCTTTGCAGTCTATTTGCATTGTTTGTTAGCTACTGCAGAAATGAGAAAGAAGGTTCCCCTTGAGCAGTGTTCCTGTTTTTCTGGAACTTTTTTGCAAGTAGTTTGCAAATGCAGTGCAATTCACCATACATTCACACTAAAGCTACCAAACAATATTAGACAATGTGGGGCCAAACTCTGTATGTAAACTTCTTCACAGCAAAGCTCCATATGGACAAACATGTATCCAGGGGCATTCAAAATGTAATCATCTAATAATCTTGAAAACTGCTTCCGATGGTACACAACTTGAGGTAACAGCGCGGAACGTGGACGAAAGCACAAGATTAGAAGACGACACAATGAGCGCTGACTTTCAACAAAAATTATTTTGGAACACCCACAGCTTCTCATACCCTTATGCCACACATCACATACAAGTGACTTGCACATCTCAGCATAGTTATAATTAAAAAAAATACACGTGCAGCACAACCTTCTCTTGCACACAGCATGGTACACTCACTTCTGAACACTCACAGAAAAAGATTGCACATTTAGCAGCTCGATTTCTTTTTGTGTTAGCAGTAAGGGCGTTTTGCTTAATGTGTAAGCAAACGGTCCCTACTGATAACACAAAAAGAAATCGAGCTGCCAAATGTGCGATCTTATTCCGTGAGTGAGACCTTGATTTTGTACATTCCACTTTAGATGTTGCCTCTTACAGTGTAGGCTCTCTCCCAGTATTTTTTTGTAATGACAATGTAAGAAGCAGCAAAACAAGCACATACTCTCTTGATCACAGCCCCCTGCTCCAAGAACTTCTTATAGCCAGCCGCAATACCTGGTAGGTAGTCCTCGGCATCTGGCCTGCGGGAAGGTGTACGTCTCTCGTGCTGGCCTGCCCCTAAATATAAACACAAAAAGGACATTCTTGCAGTACTTAATCGCTGCTGTGCGGATCTCATCCCTTGGCAGTATATCCACAGTGACATGTAGTAGAGAACCTTGATACCATAAACCAGTCATGCACAAGGTTGAACTTATGCGACAAGCCACTCGTCCCTGGCTCATCCAGAACCGAAATAAGCTGGGGCCGATGCTGTCGCCGGCAGGGCGTACCTTCCGCTCCAGGCTGTGGACTGTGAATGGTGCCGAGGACACAAGAAGCACGAAGCTGCAGCTGAGGACATGAGGTGTCACCCACAAGGGACTGTGGAGCTGAACGCGGTGGGGTACTCTGCTCCTGAATGCACAAAAATATCACAGCGATTACTGGGAATGCGATTCATGAAACATTTCTCTCAACATGAATAATCTCAAACTGTAACATGTGCTGAAGCTAAGCAAAAATAAAAGGAGCACACACAGGATACATCCAAGAGAACTTGAGAATGTCCAAGATGTTCAAGGTGTATAACATATTTTGAAGCACTGAAGACTTATATCGCTGGGACCGTTCGGAGCAGATAATTTATTAAGTATTCTCTCATGATATCGCTCAATTCAAATCGCGGAAACGCCAGCTGTTCATTCTGTTGAGGACAATGAGGATTGGGCGAATTGTACACGTTTGGATTTCTTTTTTTTTTGTTCAAACTCGAGCATACCTCGTCATAAATGTCGTCGCACACACCCAGCGGCCGCCGCCGGTGCCCCTAGAAATAAACAAGCGCTGAATTCTTGCACAACAGCAGTACATACCGGATCAAGAGCTTACCTGTGTTCAGCTGCCACAACGGCTGCATCATGGCGAGAATTATAGACCTCCTTCTTCCAATAATTGCGCCACTGCTCGACGGTCTTTGTTGCAGGCCATTCGGCGTTCAGAGCAGCGGCAAGCTCGGGCCACAACTGCACCTTCGCCGCCTTGGTAACGTCTGGCGTCAGTGTCGACGAACCTTTCACAAGGCATACATGTTGCTCCATAAATTCAACTAATATATGGCGCTGCTGCTGCGAAGAATAAGGGACTTGAGGCCGGCGGTCCGCTTGAGACATTTCGGATCTTTTGTTCGAAACGTTTGGAACAATACCGCGCGCGCGCGCAAAGTAGCAGCAGACGATGCCATACTGCACGCATGCGACGCCATCTAGCGGCCAAAAAAGAAAACGTGAACCAAGAAAAGGTTGCAACAGTTGTTCACTGAGATACCTCGGGCATATTACAACTTCCATGTAAATACAATTTGTTGTTATCAAAGATTTTATATTTAATACATGCCTGCAGCGACTTATTAACTAGTATATGGCCCCGAAAAAGCCGAACAGCCGTGACGCAAATCGACGCATGCTGCCGCGCTCGTCGATTGGCCGGTTTCTTTCCCATTTTCCTCCTGACGCGCTGGCCCCTCCCTCGATGACGCAAATTTGACGTCATGTCCATTGCGAACGGTTGCTGAACAGAACCGCCGCTGGAACCGGCCGCTGTAGTGGGAACAACAAATTGGCAGGTGGGGGATTTGCATATGCAAGAATTCATAACACCCAGATTAACATGTAACTCTTTGCACTGCTTTGCTTTGTTTTGTGTTTCTTGCTATGCCGTCCCACTTAAAAACTGGAAAATAGCTGTCAAGAAATTTATATATTCATTCATGCTTATACTATTTCTTACACATCAGAGTTGTAAGGGTGGCTTTTCTTCGTGACTGCAGACAACACATAGCTAACTTCCATACCAAGAGTGATACTTTTTTTTTCATGCCTACTGTGGCCCGTCTATAAACATGTGTGACTTCAGGTTTCAGTTTGATACGTGTTTCACTGCTTTTCCTTTCCTTGTAGGTGTCATGTGCCTGGGGACAAGGTACCTTTACTGGGAACAGCAAACCATCAGGTAAGGCAATTACATGTTTACCACTCTTACACTTGTGCTGAGAGAAATACGCTGGGAAGAGGCCATAATACCCAGATTAACTCTTTTTACATTTTGTTTTGTGTTTCTTGCTATGCCATCTCATTTAAACACTGGGAAAGACTGGTCAAGAACATTTTTTTCTATGTATTCTATGTAGGAAGTTTATGCATTCATGTTTTTACTGTTGCTTTTACCAGGTGCTTGGGTGTGCATGGAAATAACCGCTTATTTCACCGCATTTACCATACAACATATATTAAAACACTACTTGGCTAGTGATCAAACTGTAGGGACAAAAGCGGCTCATTGTATGACACATACAACATCAGCCTACAGTCGCTCGTACCAGAGAAAGCATAGAGGATTATTTATTTTGTTTATCAATATCGAAAATAACTCCAAATACTCCAAATACACTAGTTTGTGTCTTCTACGATCTGCAATTTCTTCTACAGTTTTGTGGCTTTACTGAACAGTTCAAAGCCGATTTTCTTTAAATGTGCTATCATGTAACACCCCTTTGAATTTTTTAGGCTAATGAAAAGTGAAATTGTGTTTTTGCACTCCAGATTTTTTTAGCCAAAAAGTGGCAGTTGAGTAATTTTTGTAACTGAAGATGCATTTGTTTTTCATCGTTTGTCAAAACATGGTAAATTGGTGAGCAATAAGGAGCCTAATCAGTCTGTTATAACATGTATACCTTGGAAAAATATTTATAATAACTTTGAGCTCAACTGCCTCATGACTGATAAATATCCTCCCAAGAAATATTAAGGAAAATTGCCTTTTTCTTAAGGTACTGTAAAGTGTAGATTTTATCCTTTAATGGGGTACATATTTATCTTTGCATGAATGCAGAGGGTAATGCTTTTCTCTGTTCCATGCAGGGTCACCTCGGCAAGGGAGTGTACATCCCAGTAGAGAGATGGCAGTGGCTCCTGACACGGCCCAAGATTCTCTGTTTTGCAAAGAAACAGTGAAGGCGCTTTGACCTGTGTCAGAGCTCAAAAACAGGAGTGTGACAGGGGCCCCATGTCGCCGCTTCCTAAACGCGGAGTCCATTCAGCCTCCGAAAAAAGCCCTGACCCCTCACAAGTTGGCAGCTGTAACAAGTAGGTGTTTCAACCTTGACCTAATTATCCTTTTCCAGTCATTTTCATGTTGTTTTATGCAGCAGAACATCCTTCACATTTGTGGAGAATATGAATTCCTTCAAATTGTTTTGGTGTTTCTTGACTGATTTCAACAACTCATTTGTTTGCTTTGCACATGGATTTGCTGCATATATTAGCAGGAATGCAAGTAATCAGCTGCCTCCAAGCAAGCGCATGCCGAAAATGAATAGATATATTGCAGAAATGCTAAAAGACATGAACAGATGAAAAATCTAATCATGTATATTGGAAGACAAATAAATAATGCCGAAAATGGCAGTTATTACCAACCTTCTCTTATTGTATAATGTAGAACACCTGCACAGAACACCTGAAAAGAAATTATATGGCCATGGATTCCAAATCACCTATCCGGCCCAAATCACCCATAATGCCCGTATTGCCCATAATGCCCATAATGCCCATATCGCCCATAATGCCCATATTGCACATATTGCACACATCACCCGTACTCCCCATATGTCACGCATACCACATATCCTTCATATCCAATAATATCGTATGTTCAAAATTCATATGGGACATTTTCAGTAGGTCCTGCACTCAGCTACTGGTCGCAAAATAAACCCAACCATGGTATCTTTAAGGGCGGCTTTTAGTAAAAGCTGGTAAAGAAAGTGGCACAGAAAGGGGGCGAACCTGCACCTCTCGGAAAAGGACAAGCTCAGG
>JAJIZL010026320.1:0-10843 GCA_023969395.1 Amblyomma maculatum
CACTGCGCTATTTTCTTTTGAGCCCAGCAACCTAGTGGCAGAATCCTATTTTTCGGCTCCTTATAAGTTGAGTCATCTGTGCACGAAAACGTTTTCAAAACTCAATAAGGCAGTTAGCTGCACAATGAAGCTTGAAGAAAAATTCATTTATTGCACCGAAAATGTTGTCTATCTAATTTATCTCTCCTATGCGCTGTGGCAAACAATATGTAGCACAAGTGGGCAGATGCTTGAGTGATAAGCTTTGGGACCATGGGCTGGGCGTCAAGAGCATGTGTGGGAAAGGTTTATCGACCCAATTCCATGTGTGTGAATGCATTCCCCATCTCAGAAAACGTGTGATTTTAAAAGTGCATAAAAACAGGTTAGCACGTGAAATAACTGAAGCCCAGTGGATCGTCCCTTTCGAAAGAAAATTATGCAAGCAACCCTTCGGTCGCACTGTTGTCAAGGGAGCTTTTGTATCTGTCAGATACACTTTGCTAGTGCATGCCTGATGGTCCACTGGGATATGAAGGTATAAAAACAGTTCTTTACTAAAATAAACATTTGTTGCACTGCATGTCTCTCCTACTTGTGTACCTGTCTTTTTGCGCTACATATTTTTTCTTTGAGCTCACTGAATGACCACATTTTGTGGGACACTTCCCTGCATAGTCTTGTAGTTCATGTGGCTAACCACTTTCAAAACACGGCAGTTATAGCTGCGAAAAGCCACCACTGCTACTGCGTTGCACTGCAGAAATGTGTGCGAAGGCACTCACAATTCTGAATCATTTCTTGAACATTTCCAAGATTGTGTGCAAAAGCAGAACACTAGATTAAATGGAAAAAAATGGTCCTTGGCGCATGGTTTTGAATAATATTGAGAGCGTTCATTAGGCAAAAGTACTGTGATGCTGTATATTCTTGGCAGTTCTTGTCAGTTTCATAGGGTTATTCAAAAATTCTAAACATTTACCTCATCTCTTAATGATGAATTAATCAAGATTGTTGTATTTGCGAAGAAAGCAAGCACATGTGAGCTCTGCGAACTTTGAGCAGTGCAAGCTTTGGCAGTGGACGCTATCGCAGAACAGTAAGAGCTTGCAGCCATTCGTATGTCCTGAATGAACCCACTGATGATAATAGACTTGCTTTTATTAGGCTCCTTTCTGGATTAAATTTTCTGTCTGATCACATTTTCTGCCCCCTTGAATTCTAAATGAGTTTCCACTCTGCATATTATATAGTGTTTCGGCTTTTTGCAGCAGCACTGCGGCGAATATAAAAGGTTTGAAAAACTTAGAACATTGGTTCTATGACTACTGCTGTGGTTCCATGAAAATGTCGAAATAATCGAGAGTCGGAAAACTCACAGGTCAGAAATTTCGCCTTTGACTGCTACATAGTTGGTCGTTTTGCGCATTGCCTGCTTCAAATCTCAGCAACTACAGATATTCAAATTTTTGGAGCTGCAAGAAATAATCACAGTAAAGTGTTTTTTGCCATTTACTTTAACTACCACAGCAACTACCAGCTGCCGCCGAATATTTCCCCGCCTTATTCTCAGACGAATTTATAATACAAATGAATTCTATTTAATGCACTACACAATTTGTAACTTAGCCTTTCATGTCTAATGGTGCATCAATCAAGTCACCCTGAACAACACTTTCTTTAAAAAGCCTTTCATGTAGGAATGAGGTTCCTTGAACTAAGAGGAGTGAAGGAAATCCTAATGCATTGTGTAGATGTGCATTAACTCTAGCCACTGCTATAAGCTATCACAGTAGCACAAGCCACATAACAGTGGCAGTGATCAATTCAAAGGTCAACTCACCACTGTAAAAACACCCGTAGCAGGCTCAACGATCTCGGTGAAATACCGCTGGCTGGACCTTTTCCTCGACCCTTAAAAGGGTTTATTTTTCCAAAGTACCTGTAAAATATGAATAGTAAAATAAATTAGATTGATTTGGTGAGCGACGCTGCTAACAATGGTTCATTAAAAAGCAGAGGGGTGGGAGAAGCAAGAAAGTAAAGATATGCATGGAGTAGTTCCAGCATATACTCAATAATTTGTCTAAAAATGGCAAGGCCAGTGATGGTATGGTGGAGCACTGAACGAGGATAAAGAGGGTACGCCTCAGTTCGCAAGTCGGGCCAATGTTTCGATAAGAAGACTTGTCTTCGTCTTGCATGACATGGAAATATGACATGGTAATGAATTTTGAGTATGTCAAGAATTATTTTCCTTGCCTCCTCTTTTCTAATTACTTTGCTTCGTTAGTGTCGCAAAAATGAAATAATAGTTAAACCTAGCTTGCCATTATTTTGCAGTTATATCATGGGCACATCTTCCATATATCCTTATAAAGTGAGGCAAATTCCCATAATTTTTTTTCACCTTTCCCACGACTTTTTAGTAGCCTGTGTCTATGCGTAATCGAACAATAAACACTATAATGCTCAACAAAAATATTTATTTATTTATACCACGCATTACTTTTGATTAGGATAGCACATGTTACCTCAAATATCTCCATCACCGGCCTTGGTAGAACGAGAGGAAGAAGATGGTTTACACGGTATGATGGAGCACTGAACAAGGGTAAAGGGAGTACGCCTCAGTTCGCAGGTAGAACCAACGTTTCGACAAGTGGACTCGTCTTCGTCTGGGCTTAGACGAAGACAAGTCCATTTTTCGAAACGTTGGCTCTACCTGCGAACTAAGTTCTGCCCCCTTTATCCTTGTTCAGTGCTCCATCATACCGCGTAAACCCTCTTGTTTATAGTGCATAATCTTCTTTGAGGCTGAGTATGCTGAAATGGTGAAGAGAAACATGTTTGGGACATCCTGATGGCAGCCATGTTTACACTCTTAATATGCTCAACTATACAGAATCATTTCCTACTATACATGCTTCAAGAGGAAAAGAGGGTAATCTTCAATAGTAGTAGGTTGCAGTTAGGGCAAAAGACTTAACTTACTTCAAGATGCAGCTAAATAAATCGAAGCAGCCTCTACATATGACGATGAGCGACAGCAATGAAACAACATTTTCACATTATTACCGTGAAAGCCTTAAATATCAGCCCAAACGCGAACTCAAAACCTTTAGGTAGTTACGTGGACATCACCTAGAGTTCAGTAAAGGAGTCTATTAGATCTCATTAACAAATTGGTTGCTTCCTATTCAACAAAGTAAATAGAATGTTCTGTCATGTTCAATACAAGTTGCAACGCATCACGAGTGAATCAATTCTGGCATCCATGCAAATATAAATTAGTGAGCATTTAGGGAGAGCACGCAACTTGTAAAAATAATAAATGAACTCTGTTATCCATTTCTTCAACTGAATGAATAAATTGTGAGCAAGGCTATAGTCAGTGTGTGCCAAGAACATAGCTCCTACTGCATCTTGTGCGTTGTAGTGCATATTAAGTGCGACAGTACATTTCCAGAAATTTTATGCAAGTCAGAAATGTATTAAGCACATGATGTAAAATGCATTACTAATATGCATGATATTTACTAGTGTAAATTATTTAAGACTGCCATCTTGCCATGCTAAATACCTGTTAAGTAATTTTTTTACGCATGATAGTCAGGCACAACTAAAGAATGAACCAGCAGTTGCTCTACAAGTCCCTTCATCAATTGCCATCAAACAGTTTCTGATGGCATGGTTGATCCAAGTGCAGAGTGTTTATTCACCCTTCCTAGTCATCAAAATAAAAAATATCAATTGTGCAGGTTGTTCTATGGAACACAATATATACAAAGCCTCAGCAATGATTAAATTGCTCAAAAACTAGAGATGAAATTCTATTTATTTCCTAGCAACTAAAGGGCTTTATTCTTATAGTAACACTTATGTCTTAAATATGTAACCAGTACAGAAATTACAACACCTGATGAAAATATTTTTTTCCATCATTTGAAACTCATTTACCTCTGCGAAAACACCATAGTAAGAGGGCGCCAGGTGGATAGGAGATATTGAACACGAAGAACGCTCCAAGTAGTAGTGTCATTGCTTTCTCCATGCTTGCAATGCTAAAGCACTCTTCTTCATCTACTGCCAGCACAACTCGATGGATGTCCCCCATGTCTGAGACTGCATGTGAAAACCACATTACTTCACATAAAACTTTATCACGGGTACACAAAACAATTATGAGTTGCAACATACTTTGCATAAGTACACAGACAAATATGAAATGAATCTCGAGAATAATAACATACAGGGCTATTGTTGCTATATTAATATAATCTGTCCAGTTGTAAGATGAGCAAAACTCTCAGCATGGTGCAACCCGCCTTTCTTGATTTAGAACAAGTTTTTCTATCAAGAGCACTGCTTCTACAAAATGAGGCTATCTAAAGAAAATATAATAATATATGCACACAAAATAGACTCGATTGGAAAATGACTACTGACAGACCATAAGGATTACAGCTACAACTTTGCCCATCTAAATAAAAACAATTGTTTGCAATATCTTCTAATTCTAGAAACAAAATTATTTAAAAGTAATAGCACTCCGAACTCATACTATTTTTGACTTTGTTTTGGCTCAAGAGAAGATGCCCCTGCAGCCGAAGAAAGACAAAATCTTGTTATCAAACCATACAGTTTCTTACTCTTACCTATAGGGAAAGCTGTGCTGCCATCTATGGGAGTTTACATGGAGTTTCCAGACGGCCAGTTCAGCCACCATGGGCGCTCAAAGCATCATGGGCCGGAGAGCTACCGAGTGCAGAACTACAACTTTTGGCCGAAACTAATGCAAAGATAACCGTTGTTCTACCGTAAATAATGTCCTAAGATTGAATATTGTGACTATAAATTGCAAAAAGAGAGAGGAACAGCATGTCAGTGTGAGATGTATCCAATATAAGCGATGGCTCTTTCTCCCATTGGCTTAGTTTTGAGCAGCACAAATACCAATATTTCGCACTTACTAGGCAAAATTTGAAATAAAAAATGTTACAAAAATATTTATGGTTGTGCAATCACTGAAGGAAGTTTTTAGAGGCATTTCGGGAAACAAAAACCATTTAATGGTGACGTCTGCTTTTGCACCTTCGCTACTATGGCTTTCGCGGTCTATGTACGTACCTTCAGATGATGATGATGATGACGAAAAAGAAATATCGCAGTAACGCCACTCCACGTACCCGAGAAAAACCGACTGTCCCGCAACAAGTAGCACACCGGCCCATGATTCTTAGCGTGCCCATGGTGGCTGAAGTGCAGCGCCCTCAGCTTTCCCTCTAGTTAGTGTGAGGAACTCTATGTATCAAACACCTTTCTCTGCGCATGCGACCATGGTGGCGGGGCTGCCACGCAGACGGCTCTCTGGGCAAAACGCAGCAGCGGGCAGCTCTACTGTGATGTCGACTGGAGTCGTCCGCGCGTACGTTCGCCTACTTAAGTACAGAGAAAAGCTCGCTGAGGCTTTCAGCGAACATCGTCCCAGCAAAAAGCAAAAAGAGACAGAAGGTATTGTTATCAAACACCTTTCTCTGCGGACTGCAGGTGGTCACGCGGTAGAGGAAAGACAAGCTGGGGCACCATGGCCGCACTGTGGCCCGCAGCGACGAGTTATATGATAGCTCCCAAGAGCAGCGCCGAAGGACACAGGTGTTCAGGCGGGCGCTAGGCCCCACCGCATGAGCAAATCGACTATGAGCGCCAGCAAGACGGCATCTTCCAAATTTTCCGCGCACGCCACATACCCTAGGCGTCAAAGAGAGATAAAACGATCTTCAAACAGACGGCAGCTCGCCAGGCATCGGATGTTAATCCTTTCAATGTCTGCAGTCACCAAAAGTAGCAAAACACTCAAAATTGATCCGTGCATTTTGATATAAAGAAAACAGCACATAAAAAAACAGCCAGCGTTGTCCTGTGCTTTTAATAGGCGAATGCACACGTTGAAAATATGAGCCTCGTGACATCCCTCCGGTCAACACCACAATATTTCAACCCGCTGCTGGGTTTCGTGCTCTTGAACACGCGAGAGCCCTCTCTGACTGCTGCTCTTCAATCACCGAGAACAACGTACCATTTAACCTAAGCACCTGTATGACGCCCAACGTGCGGTCCGTGCGCGCTTTAAAAATTACTTGCACAATGCGCCGTGAGCACCCTGGCTGTGAGCCGCGCCGTTATCACATATATTCAGCAACCCCATCTCCACAGCAACTCCTTCCTAATCACCTCTTATACGTAACCTTTCAATTTGTGACGTTAAGCAGCACAAACCAAACCATGGACACACTTTGCACAAATACGCGTGAAAAATTTACGTTCTCTATACAAATATATCGCGCCTACTTTTTTCCCTTAACGAATGCTAGCGGACAGCCTTCTGTCGTCATGTGGAGCACAATACGAGCGCACCCCGGCTGCCCTCAGATATATGTTTCGCATAAGCTCGGCGCACGCGCTTGTATCCTACACCACAAGCTCCACAAAGTCTTCAAGTAAATAAAAAACACGCAGTACACTTACTGTAATCAGGCGGACTTGGTCGGAGACTGCAGCTTCGTGTGCGGGGCCGACTCCGAACCACGCCGTCCTTTTGCAAAGTGCAATACAAAATGGCGCAACACACACAAAGGAAGAAGGAACACGAGAAGCCGACGAAAACAGTGCAGGAGACGTCGACTTCGCACGCAGTCAACGCAGCGGCAGGCTGGGTCTCGCCCGACGCCGAACAAAACATTGCGATAGGCCAAGTGCGGATCACGGGTTGTGTGACGTAACCCAAACGGCGGCGAACGATCTGCGCGCATTGTGTTTGTTTTTTAGGACTCCTGGCCTCTTCACTCTCTCCCGCTATTTGACTCCTCGGCGGCAGTTTATTCTGTTGGCGTCAGCGCTCCATCAAAACTGAGTAGAGGGAGGCCGTCTAACTGAGAGGGGGGAGGGAGGCCGTCAAAGTGACGAATATTTTTTTACAGTGCGCGCTCTGCTGGGTGGCAAATTTGAAAGACCCCTCCAGCCACCTTAGCCCGATGGAGCCTACTTCTTCAATAATCCGACATCACAGTCGTATACAAGTCAGGCCGCAAACACACCGATGAAGACTTCTTGTCATCAGCCCCCGTTGATACGCCGGTGAAAGAAGACGACGAAGACGCCTGTTTGGGACCAGTAAGCGCCAGCAACTTAACAGAACAGCGGTCAGACCTTAAACTGAAAGCGCTAGCCGATTACCTAGAAGGAAAGACCGCTTCCCCTCTTGGTGTGTTCAGGCGACATTTACCATCGTTCGCGTTAAGCAATGGCCTCCTCGTGAAGAAGAACTTCCCACACAACAGGACCGCGCAGCTTCTTGTCCTGCCTCAAAACCTCCGGCAGGAAATTCTGCATGCGTTGTACGATGAGCCCACAGCAGACCTCCTTGGGTTTGCGCGCACGTTGCGTCGAATCCAGGAGAAGTAGTAATGGACGCCACGAATTGCCAAAGTTGCCCACTACGTGAAGACCTGTCGTGAGCGCCAAAGACGCAAGACACGCTGATGAGACCAGCAGGACTACTAAACCCGATTCCGCTCCCAACCCTGCCCTTTCAACAAATTGGCATGGATCTTCTCGGCCCCTTTCCATCTTCCGCTATGGGTAACAGGTGGATCATCGTGGCCACTCACTACCTTACTCGCTACGCCGAAGCAAAATCACTATCCAATGGTACGTCAGCAGAAGTCGCCAAATTTTTTGTCGAACAAATTCTCTTGCGACACGATGCCACAGGGGAACGGCGTTTACTGCAGAGTTGACACAAGCCATTCTGGAATACAGTCATGCAAACCATCGACGAACAACTGCGTACCATCCCCAGACCAATGGCCTTACGGAGCGCCTGAACGAAACGATCGCGGACATGATCGCCATGTACGTCGACGCTGAACATATTTTGGGACGCCATCTTGCCGTACTTGATCTTCGTCTGTAACACGGCAGTCCAGGAGACGACCAAAACGACCCCGAGCAAGCCTATGACGGCACGGAGCCTACGATGACACTCAACGCAAGGCTGCCGCACGTAACCAACGAGGACAACTTTGACGTCGCCGCCTACCTGCAGCGTGCAGAGAAAGCCCGACTACTCGCACGGCTGCGTATTGCAGACCAACAGTGCACCGACACCCGACGATACAACTTACGACGACGGACGTAGAGTACAATCCAGGAGACCAAGTGTGGGTTTTGACTCCATTCGCCGCCATGAAATAAGTGAAAAGTTACTGCGTCGATGCTTTGGGCCACACAAAATCCTTCGCCGCGTCGGAAAACGACTACGAAGTCATTCCCGAAGCGACGCGACCGCATCACAACGGCGACGCGCGCACCCAGAAATTGTTCATGTTGTACATCTGAGGCCTTATTACCCGCGTCAAAAAATCCGTGGGGTTTAAACTTTGTATTGTTTATGTTTAAGTTGCTTTGTTTATTTCGGAACATCGAGGCGACGTTTTTTAATGGGGGAGCAATGCAGCGAAACCTACAAAACTGTATTATTTTCGCTTTTGTTAACCTTTACCTGAATAAGTCATATTTTACGCTGTGTTTTCTATGTTACTTTCGCCCATACGTATACCTAGAATACTTGCTTTGTTATCTTTATAGTCATCTTTTATCACACAGGTTTGTTCATTGTCGGGTTTTGCTCTTGTCATTTAAATAGTCGCCTTTTATCAATACCTTGTCGTGACGTTTTATTTTTCGTTTCTATCAATATGTAGTGTAATTGGGACTACTATCTATAAATATTTCAGTATTTTGTAAAAGAAAGTGACCTATTTTAACTTATTCCTCAATCACACACCGACACACATACTTTACGGGTTGATCGGCCTAACTTTTAAATGTGTTCTTAAACCTCATAGAGGGACGACGGGTAACCGTGAAGGGGATCCGGCGCCTCTGTTAATTGCAAAAGCGGGGGTTTGTGACAGCCGCGAAACCTTCCAAACTGTATTCGTTGTTTTTTACCAGCCGTGATTCTGGCACGCATGTCAATTCTGTATTCTTTGTTTGTTGGAGGCAAGTGTTTGAGAAAAACTACGCGGCTTGACTTTTTTATTGTCATTGCTAGAATGGACATTCTGATTGCGAATGAAGCACGCACAACGGCTACGGTTTCTGCTGCTTAAGACTTGAACTTCGCGTCATATACATGCGGACTTGGGCCCTGTTTTAGGTAGCAACGACTGCAGCACGGTTTAATATGCGCTCGCATCTTGCCGCCTAAGGAAATTAGACATGCATGAAAATTTGACTTTGGAGACGGCCTTGCTTATATGCTCATCGCTAGTCCCAACATGCACTGGTCAACGGGCAATGGCGACAGCTTTGTCCAGCAGCCTCCCATCTAGGCACTCCACTCATGCAAAGGTCCCCTGGCCTGCACTTTTTTAAGTTTTTTCATGAAAAGGTTTCGCCCTCACCATGCCGTGACAGACTGAAAGCGCCGTCAGGTACCATGGCGCGTTCCCTAAGCGGGGGCCAAGATTTCCCATGTTTAGGTGCCTGCTGTCTTCAAGCTAGGTATCCACTGTCTCAATGTACATGTTAAGACAACTCTGAACAAGACTGGTCTTAAAAAGGTCTGGACTTTCTAAAGACACTGTTTAAGCCTGGACTTAGCTGGGACTTTATCATGCAAGCGGGCCCTGGTTTCAATCAGAAAGCGGGTTGCGGCCTTACTGATTGGCCCAACCGGGCCAACGCGAATGTACGTTGCGGCTGCGAACTGTGGTCAGTAGTTCTCAGGGCCACAAAAGCCGTGGCGCAATCCCCTAGCACCCAACGAAGAGCCTTCAAGGCATGTCTCTCCATCTAGTCCGCCTACGAACAGAATTCATAAGTCGTTCTAAAACCTGAATGCATACCCCGTGAACTACCAGAGCACTATCAGAGCGTAAGGCATAACGAAGCAATCCTGGTTTGCAAGCTTGATAGAACGATTAGCCTTGAGATTTTTCTCTATTGTTTGTTTCTGCTCACGTTTCCTTGTTTCTTTCCTAACAGAGTGCAAAGTCAGGCTCGGCAACACAAGTGTGCATTCGGTGCGGAGTAGTCGGTGATTATTGGGAGACATCATCATCATCATCATCAGCCTGATTATACCCACTGCAGGGCAAAGGCCTGCCCATATTTCTCCACTTAACCCGGTTCTGTGCTAGCTGCATCCACTTGACCCCTGCGAACTTCTTAATCTCATCCGCCCACCTAACTTTCTGCCGCCCCCTGCTACGCTTTCCTTCCCTTGAAATCCAGTTTGTTACCCTCAGCGACCATCGGTTATCCTCTCTTCGCACTACATGTCCTGCCCCTGTCCATTTCTTCTTCTTAATTTCCACTAGAATGTCGGTAACTTGAGTCATTTCTCTGACCCACTCTGCACGCTTTCTATCTCTTAATGTTACCCCTACCATGTTTCGTTCCATAGCCCTCTGGGTTGTCCTCAACATAAGTAGAACTCTCTTGGTTAGCCTCCACGTTTCAGCCCCATAAGTGAGTGCAGGCAGGATGCAACTGTTGTATACTTTCCTCTTGAGCGATACCGGTAAGCTGCTAGTCATAATCTGCGAGTGCTTGCCAAATGCGCTCCATCCCAATCTTATTCTTCTTGTTACTTCCTTTTCATGGTCCGGATCTGCGGTTACTACCTGTCCTAAGCAGACATATTCGCCTACTACTTCCAGTATTTCGCTACCTAATGTAAGCTGCTGTTCCTTCCCGAGGCTGTTGAATATTACCTTAGTCTTCTGCATATTGATTTTCAAGCCTACCGTTTTACTTTTTCTGTCTAGGTCATCAGTCATTATTTGCAGTTCAT
>JAJIZL010026321.1:0-33104 GCA_023969395.1 Amblyomma maculatum
AGTTTCTTGCGTATATTTTATTGGCCAAGAAAATGCGGTAAAAGCACATTTCTCTATGCAACCTGTTGTGAGAGCCCGGAAATGTTTGAAAGAAGTCTCCAGTCTGTTAGCGTTTGTCTTTTTATTACTGCGCAATTCCTGCCCCTGGGCGGCGGCCGTCCGCCCCTCGGACCCTGAGTGGTGCGTCGACCCGTCCACCGCTTTGGCGCACCTGCGTGCATTTCGACGCGCGCATGCAACCTCGGACCTTGCTCGCATCGCATGCGGTGAGAGAGAGCGATCGGGGAACGACAGGAGTGCGAAGTGCGCGAGGACGGGATTGAGCTGTGCGTCAGCACGGAGAGCAGGCGTTGGAAAACTGTGCGAACGAGCGTGTGCGAAACAAAGATGTGTCATTGTAATCCAGTTGTTATTATACCCATTGTACCTTTTCGTATTTTATTTGTGTTTCCAGTCTTTTATTTCACTTTTTTTTTTCGTTCTAATGCTAACAAGTCAGTTTACATGTGGGTATCTTCTCTCCATACACAGTATTTGTAAAAAAAAAAAAAAACACCTTCCCCGCGCACGCCTGTAACTGTTCCACCACGGAGGTAGTTAGAGAATAAATAAGCTTTGATACCGAATTAAGCTTAATTGTAAAACAACGACTGCTTTTTTTAGTTTTTGAACTCTACAGTTATTCATTTTGCCAATGTAGCGCAAGCATTGTATTGCAGTAAACGACGACGGAATCGCGAAGTTGGGGGTGTGAATAAAAGCGGAGAAACGTTACAGACTTCTTTTTTTCGCACTTGTGCGAAAAAAAGAACAAACAAACGAGAAATTCTAAAATTATGCTATCCATGCACTTGGCATGGCGTCGAATCAAAGTTGTTCTGCTTAGCTGCCGCTCTTGTACACTGGCCGCTACACGAAGCTATTTTGTGTTCCTATAAAATTCAGTGTGACAAAGCCCCCCGCGGATATATTTCGCGTTTCAAGTTCTTGTGAAATGTGGAAGCCGGCCCGCCGCCGTGCCGCGGGCGACTCTATAGCTGGCTCTGCGATCATTTTTGCCACTACAGTGATTTGAATATTCGCGGCTTGTTTAGCAAATAGCTGGCGTACTCGTTTGCCGAATGAGTGTTTCAAGATAACCATAGAGCATTTACCAGTACCGTATGTGTGCGATATTCCATCAGTGATTAATGCGCCATGGTCATTGCAGTCGTACTTTTGATTATACACGTATGGAATGGTCTACTCTTGCAAAGCCTAAGACGTCAGTTACGCTAGCTGTACGTATGTCAAATAGGTATATGAAAGAAATAGAGCCTTAAAGTATTGCGGCTGACGCACTGCGTCGTAAATTCCCGCCCGGGCGGCGGCCGTGTGCACCTTGAACCACGCGTGGAGCGTCAGGGCCTGCGTCTTGGATTGCATCGCGCAGCGTGTAACCCGACAACCCCACCTCCAGAGCGCATCCACTCGGGCAAGTCGGCGCCGCTGTTGCTGGCGCCGTGCCTCAATGTTTTTCTTCCTTTGTTTGTGATGTTTTCAATGTACCTAGCAAGCAGCGAACAGAGCGTCCATATTTCGGCGCTGAGTGCCGTCAGTGGACTGGAACAGAAGTGCGCGGTGTGTCGTCAACAACAGCGGACGCTTGAGAAAAAACAAATGTGCGAACGAGTGCGATGAAGAAAAGTGAAACTGTAACCCAGTTATTTGTTTCAGCATAACCTTAATATTATTCATACTGAGATTGTACGTGCAGTGTTTTCTCTCCATTTTTTTTCTTCTAATACTTCACTTCTTAGAGCGACAACGAAGTAGGAAGCGTCGATACGATTTGCCATATGTGGGAACGTTCATGCATGTGCGGACCGACGTTTAATTTACCGCTCAATAACCCAGCTTTAATTTAGATCACCATTGGTAAATCGTTTAAGCGAAAGTATGTGCTCCGATGCTTCGTATTCGTATAGCTTGAACGGCCAAGTGTATTTTTAAAGTGTATTTCGATGGAAGCGCGCTCGCCATAGTCGATCTGAGTCACGTACGAGCCTTAATAGGCCGACGCTTATCGCTCATTAATTGCATCGCAATGCATGCGTGTCATGCGGTAATCGTCTGTTTGAAGCCACTGTTGTTAAAACTAATACACTGGGGGGCAAAGAAATTTGCTAAACCTTTTGGAATTCTCTTCACCCAGACCAGCAGGAATCGCCACGGGAGCAGCCATGGAAGAACCTAGACCATACAAAAAATAGCAGCCATTGCCTATGCATAATATATGACATGTCGCTTTGATTCTTTCTAATCTCTCGGTCGGCGTGGAGCTATTTATCGCCGCCGCCACCCTGACGAACCAGCAAACGGTGTTGAACTTATTTGACGCCGTTGACCGACCGTCGGTCTCATCCAAATTCGTCACAGTATACATGTTGATTGATTACAGTTCCAACTTAAGTCAATGAAGATCCAGTGTAAAAGAACATGGTGTAATCCCAAGCAACATCAACAACAGCTAGGTGGAATTAAAGCAAACACGACGGAAACCAGCACCGCGGAACTATAACTATATAGACACAAGATTTCCGAAGCATTAAAAATTGCAAAGGTAACTTGAAAACATCGATTATAACAGCACACTTAACGACTCCAAGTATTAAATGAGTCTGCCAACCGCAAAAGCACGCTAATGCGGTTTCCCACGGAATATTTCCAGCCACATGCTAATTTGCATCTAATATTGACCAGTAGGTGAAATAGACAAGACAATGTTGACTAAAGTGTATGCCATTGCATCTGGCGGGACATGGTAACAGAACTGACAGTATTATCCAGCATATGCCATATAATAGCCAACGTCAGTGGAGTAATGGCTAACGCTGTTCGATATAGCCATCCTTATGAAAGGGCAATGCCAATACCGTTGATATGTAAGGTATGCCAGTGTATATCTGACATTGGCGGGCCATTGTAGCAGAGCTCACATTATTGTCCAGCATATGTCGAATATTGGCCAGCATCAGTGGACTGACGGCTAATGCTGTCCGCTATAGCCACCCTTATCTCATGGCAGCGCCAACACCGGTGATACGCCTGATATCCAGGCCCATCGTTGCCATCCTTGTATAATGGTACCACCGATATTGTGAGGGCATCGGATATGACGGGCCAATATTGTCATCATTATAAATAGGTACGAACAATATTGGCTACCATTGGAATCCTCAGGGCCAGTGTTGGACGTGTTATAGAATGGCACGACCAATACCAGCCATAAGATGGCAGCGCTGGGCCTACATAGGACTGATCTCTGCCAACTCACTGACAATATTGGCCCGGGCTGCTGTGCTGCCTGGGCTGCGGCCCACACGAACTGTGTATCATCCCGCGTGAGACTAAACAGATTTGCCATTTGAGGCCGGCGAGACCGGTGTCCATCATGCGCTGAAAAGTAGCCGGCGCTGAACATAGAGCGAATGGCAGCAGATTAAACTCATACAGTCCATCTGGGGTGACAAAAGCTATTTTTTCGCAGTCCCGCTCATCGACCTCAATCTGCTAGTACCCGCTCTTCAAGTCAATGGAGGAGAAGTACTGGGCACGGCGAAGCTTGTCGAGCGAATCGTCGATACGGGGCAGCGGGTAGACGTCTTTTTTAGTGATGTCGTTCAACTTTCGATAATCAACACAGAAGCGAAGGGTGCCATCCTTTTTTTCACCAGCACGACAGGGGACGACCACGGGCTGTTGGAGGGTTGGATGACACCATCACGAAGCATCTCCTGAACCTGTGTCTGAATCGCTTCACGTTCTGTCGTTGAGATGCGGTACGGCTGCTTGCGTATAGGGCGGGCATCGTCAGGAGTAATTATACGGTGCTTCACAAGAGGCGTTTGCGAATTTTCGATGACGTCGCGAAACAAGCACTGTATTTTAGTAGGAGAGAACGCAGATCGCGCTGCTCTGTTTCCGAGAGATCTGTACTAATATCCAGACAATCAAGGGATGGGCGCACATTTTCAACTTCTCCGAACGTACAACATTCAGACACGTCCGCTAAGGCGTCGTCGAATGCGATTGCGGTAGCGCGGAAAAGATGGCGGGGTTTGTTCGTGAAGTTAGTCACCAGGAGCTTAGATGGGCCGTTACGCAGATGGATGAGACTCCGCGCCGAGGTGATGCCGTGGGTGAGAAAAAGGGACTGGTTGCCCTCAGCGACCGCCGTTCCGTCACGTAGTTCATCGCAGTTAACAGTTACAAAAACACTAGAACGTGGCGGAATAGAAACGCTCTCGGCAGAAATTCGAAGAGGGGCACGACTTTGGCGGTCTGCGGTGTCAGCATCATCAGCTTTCTCGGTCGAAAAAGTCACGATACGCTTCCGGAGATCGATAATAGCCCCATACTCCCGGAGAAAATCCACACCAAGGATACAGTCGCGGGAGCAGTCAGGTATCACAAAGCAGCTGACAACAAAAGTGGAGTTGCGAATTTGGACTCTCGCCGTGCACTGACCGCTCGGAGTTACGACATGTCCGCCAGCGGTTCGAATCTGCGTGCCAGACCATGGCGTCATCACTTTTTTTAGAAGCGCCGCTAGCTTCCGCTTAAAATCGAAAAATCAGCACCAGTGTCTACCAATGCGCTAACCTTATAGCCGTCGAGGACCACGGGTATATCCAGCGAGAGTCTATCTTCACGTGTACGAACTATCGTCGCGGTCGTCAAGTCGCGGTCGCTCACAGGTCGCATTGTCGGGGGGTCTTCGTCGCGTCGATTTGAAGCGGCCTCGCCCCCTGAGGTCGCTGTCTTTAGTTTTCCCGGCTCGGACTAGGCGACCGTCGCTGCGCCATCCCGGAGGAGCTGGTCTGCGAGGATAGTCGGTGTGGAGACGGAGATCGTGACTGTCGTCTAAAAGTTGGCGCCATGCGCTGCTGGGCTACGTAGGAGGGCTACGCATGTCGATGGGGAAACCCTTCAGTCCCAGTTGTCGATATGGGCACTGTCGATACAGGTGACCAGCTTCTCCGCAGTGGAAGCACAGGCGCTGCCGATTTGGGGCACGCCACAGGTCTGCGTTTCGCTGGGTTGGGCGGTGGTTGTCGACGTACGGCTCGGGGTGGGCTGAATACAGTGAGCCTTGGTCGGGTGGCAGTAATTGTGTGGAATCAGTTGGGCGACGTCGCAAGGTGTCCGCATACGTTGGCCGACAGGACTCGGTGGAAAACGATGGCGGGTTAGCAGATGGTACCGAAGGCCGAAGTGCTTGCTGGAGTTCTCGGACAATACTAGCGACAGAGCCGACCGTCGGCTGGGGAGCACCGAAAAGCTTCTGAAGCTCTTCACGCAAATCGGAGCGGATGATGTCGCGAAGAAGATCCGGACTAGCCCCGAAGGCCGAATGCGGCTCCGTGAGCGATGTGGCGAGTACCGGCCTGTCGTAGGTCGTAGACCGCTGCTGGAGCATCCTTTCTATCGTGATTGCTTCCGAAAGAAACTCGGCGGATACGAGTCCAGCGAACAGTTGCTCCTTAACGCCGTGCATGAGATGGCGCACCTTTTTCTCTTCGGGCATGGCCGGGTCAGATCGTCGGAACAGCCTAGTCATATCCTCCACGTACATGGTTATGGTCTCGTTCGGCATCTGTATGCGAGAGCGTAAAGTCCTTTCCGCTCGTTCTCGGCGATCCGGGCTGGTGTAGGTGTCCAGGATGCAGCGGCAGAACTCGCGCCACGATGTTAGGGCGCCCTCGCGATTCTCGTACCAAGTACGAGCGCCATCTTCCAGGCTAAAGGAGACGTTCCTGAGCTTTGCGGCGTCGTCCCACTGATTAAATGCGGCGACCCGTTCAAACTGGGCGAGCCAGTCTTCGACATCTTCCGTCTGACAGCCGTGGAAAGCCTTAGGCAGTCGTGGGCTCTGTAGAGTGTAGTACATTGGAGTTTGCATGACAGGTCGAGGGGCGGCTGCGGTGGTGAATTCCAATGGCCCGTGCTCAGGTAGTAGGCCTAGGTTCCTCCGGCTAGCACGGTGAACAGGAGTGTCGATTGGCACAGGACCTGAATCCTGGGTATGCGGAGGAGTGCGGGACATATACTGGGATCGATACCCCGCACCTCCACCAAAATATCTCACGGACAACAGGGCTAGACTTGACTAAAACGACGGGAAGAAGCTGCAGCAGCAGGCAAAGTTCGGCGCACAGCACGCGAGAGTCAACTTCAGTGTCCTCTTCTTCCAGGCGCAGCAAGAACATGGGGACACCAGGTGGCAATATGGCTCTAATGGAGTGTCTGTGTTTTATATGCAGAACCCTGGATGGCAGCACGCTGCAGTAGTTACCTGAAGGTATGTATAAAGAAAACTGAGTAAAAAAAGAACTTTTTTTAATGCAAGATGAGAACTAGATTTTGCAATTGTTCACATATCTAGGCTTATGAATTCTGAAGTCGAGTGATGTCACACAAAATTTGAACCAGAAAAACCTTTTCTTTTGCGCACATGAGGGGGAGCCAACCATTTTGAACATGTGCACAAACCCTATGGCACGGGAGAACTGTCTCATTCCATTTTTATGTGATTCTCTGATACTGCTTTCATGCAAAGATGGATAGAGGGTCTTGAGAAATGGTCTTGGCAGTATCTTGGCAGTCTGCAAAGCTTGCTGTGCAGTGCAAGTCACCCCCCCTCCCTTTCACCTGTTGTATGATGTAACACTAGAAGATAAATATACCATGTTGATATAAATGAGAAGCATCTTGGCATGTTTGCAAGGTATGCACTATGGCCTGCAATGACAATGATGTGAAACAGGGATGTATTAACAACTAACATTTAAAAAAATATATTCTCAGTCACAAAAGTGGGAGGTGGGTTCATTATGTGAGTATATGAGGTATGTGCTGAAATTCTGTCTACAAGGTCCGCAGTTTTTCATTTACTCCTCAGAGTTATAATTATGAGTTCCTATGGGCAACTTAATTAATCACTTTCCCTGGCAGCCGCAGCTCTCCTGGAAAATCTCTGGTGCCCACTAATGGCATTGCCTGGTCACCACGAGGGCTGCTCCCTGGGTTCCTGCACCGTGCATATAGATTCGGAAATTTAGTAAATTAATATGCAAGAAGGGCAGGCATGTACTGCACTGGCAAAAGCAATACTAAAATGCTGCACTTCGTGGAACTAGTGCAGCAAAGTGCAGCCAAATTGAACAGACCGAATGTGCTATTGGTGATAATGGCAGCTTACCGTGGACTTGTTGAAGTAACTATCTTGTCTTAGGCTGTTGCCGCATGTCTCATTTCCACTATGTGGCACATTGCAGCGGTCAAAAAAATCATTCCTTCTGTATAGAATTATATACCTCTTTAATGGTGCTGAGCATTTTAGCAATGTCTATTTTGTTCAGGAGCCTACTACCCAGGCAGCACAGGAGCCCGGGCCAATATTGTCAGTGAGTTGGCAGAGATCAGCCCTATGTAGGCCCAGCGCTGCCATCTTATGGCTGGTATTGGTTGTGCCATTCTATAACACGTCCAACACTGGCCCTGAGGATTCCATTGGTAACCAATATTGTTCGTACCTTTTTATACTGATAACAACATTGGCCCGTCATATCCGATGCCCTGACAATATCGGTGGTACCATTATACGAGGATGGCAATGATGGGCCTGGATATTCGGTGTATCACCGGTGTTGGCGCTGCCATGAGATAAGGATGGCTATAACGGACAGCATTAGCCATTAGTCCACTGATGTTGGCCAATATTCGACATATGCTGGACAATAATGTGAGCTCTGTTATAATGCCCGCCAATGTCAGATATACACTGGCATACCTTACATATGAACAGTATTGGCATTGCCCTTTCATAAGGATGGCTATATCAAACAGCGTTAGCCATTACTCCACTGACGTTGGCTAATATATGGCATATGGTGGACAATACTGTCAGTTCTGTTACCCTGTCCCGCCAAATGCATTAGCACACACTTTAGTCAACATTGTCTTGTCTATTTCACCTACTGGCAATATTAGATTCAAATTAGCATGTGGTGGAAATATTCCGTGGGAAACCGCATTAGCGTGCTTTTGCGGTTGGCAGGCTCGTTTAATACTTGGAGTCGTTAACTGTGCTGTTATAATCGATGTTTTCAAGTTACCTTTGCAATTTTAAATACTTCGGAAATCTTGTGTTTAAATAGTCTTGTGAAGTTCCGCGGTGCTGGTTTCAGTCGCATTTGCTTTTTCCCACCTAGCTGTTGTTGATGTTGCTTGGGATTACACCATGTTCTTTTAAACTAGATCTTCATTGACTTAAGCTGGCACTGTAATCAATCCACATGTATACTGTGACGAATTTGGATGAGACCGACAATCGGACAACGGCGTCAAATATCAATAAGTTCACCACCGTTTGCTGGTCCGTCAGGGCGGCGGCGGTGATAAATAGCTCCACGCCGACCGGTAGATTAGAAAGAATCAAAACGACATATCGTGCGTAGGCAATGGTTGCTATTTTTGTATTCTCTTCGGCAATGGTCTAGGTTCTTTCATAGCTGCTCCCGTGGCAATTCCTGCTGCTCTGGGTGAAGAAAATTCCAAAAGTTGTAGCAAATTTCTTTGCCCCCGAGTGTATTAGGTTTAACAACAGTGGCTTCAAACAGACGATTACCGCAGGACACGCATGCAGTGCGATGCAAAAAATGAGCGATAAGCATCGCCATATTAAGGCTCGTACGTGACTCAGATCTACTATGGCGAGCGCGCTTCCATCGAAATAAACTTTAAAAATACACTAGGCCGTTTAAGCTATACGAATACGAAGCATCGCAGCACATACTTTCGCTTAAACGATTTAACAATGGTGATCTAAATTAAAGCTGGGTTCTTGAGCGGTAAATTAAACGTCGGTCCGCACATGCATGGACGTTCCCACATATGGCAAATCGTATCGACGCTTTCTGCTTCGTTGTCGCTCTAAGAAGAGAAGTATTAGAAAAAAAAATGGAGAGGAAACACTGCACGTACAATCTCAGTATGAATAATATTAAGGTTATGCTGAAATAAATAACTGCGTTACAGTTTCACTTTTCTTCATCGCACTCGTTCGCACATTTGTTTTTTCTCAAGCGTCCGCCCTTGTTGACCACACACCGCGCACTTCTGTTCCAGTCCACTAATGGCAGTCACTCGCGCCGAAATATGAACGCTCTGTTCGCTGCTTGCTAGGTGCATTGAAAACATCACAAACAAAGGAATAAAAACATGGAGGCACGGCGCCAGCAACTGCGGTGCCGACTTGCCCGATTGGATGCGCTCTGCTGGTGGGGTTGTCGGGTTACACGCTGCGCGATGCAATCCAAGACGCTGGCCCTGACGCTCCACGTGTGGTTCAAGGTGCACACAGCCGCCGCCCGAGTGGGAATTTACGACGCAATGCGTCAGCCGCTATACTTTAAGGCTCTATTTCTTTCATATACCTATTTGACATACGTAGAGCTAGCGTAACTTACGTCTTAGGCCCTGCGAGAGTAGACTATTCCATACGTGTATAATAAAAAATACGACTGCAATGGCCATGGCGCATTAATCACTGATGGAATATCGCACACATACGGTACTGGTAAATGCTCTATGATTATCTTGAAACACTCATTCGGCAAACAAGTACCCCAGCTATTTGCTAAACAAGCCGCGAATATTCAAATCACTGCAATGGCAAAAACGATCGCAGAGCCAGCTAGAGTCGCCCGCGGAACGGCGACGGGCCAGCTTCCACATTTCACAAGAACTTAAAACGCGAAATATATCCGCGTGGGGCTTTGTCACACTGAATTTTATAGGAAATCAAAATAGCTTCGTTTAGCAGCCAGTATACAAGAACGGCAGCTCAGCAGAACAACATTTGATTGGACGCCATGCAAGTGCATTGATAGCATAATGTTTGAATTTCTGGATTATTTTTTTTTTGCACAAGTGCGAAAAAAAGAAGTCTGTAACGTTTCTCCGCTTTTATTCACACACCCAATTTCGCGATTCCGTCGTCGTTCACTGCATTACAATGCTTGCGCTACAAATGGCAAGAAGGAATAACTGTAGAGTTCAAAAAATAAACAATGCAGTCGTTGTTTTACAGTTAAGCTTAATTCGTTATCAAAGCTTATTATTCTCAAACTACCTTCGTGGTGGAAACGTTACAGGCGTGCGCGGGGAAGGGAGGTTTTTTTTTTTTTACAAATATTGTGTATGGAGAAAAGATTACCCACATGTAAACTGACTTGTTCGCATTAGAACGAAAAACAAATGTGAAAGAAAAGACTGGAAACACAAATAAAATACGAAAAGGTACAATGGGTATATTAACAACTGGATTACAATGACACATCTTTGTTTCGCACACGGTCGTTCGCACAGTTTTCCACCGCCGGCTCTCCGTGCTGACGCACCACTCAATCCCGTCCTCACGCACTTCGCACTCCTTTCGTTCCCCGGATCGCACTCTCTCACCGCATGCGATGCGAGCAAGGTCCGAGGTTGCATGCGCGCGTCGAAATCCACGCAGGTGAGCCAAAGCGGTGGACGGGTCGACGCACCACTCAGGGTCCAAGGGGCGGACGGCCGCCGCCCAAGGGAAGGAATTGCGCAGTAATAAAAACACGAAAGCTAACAGACTGGAGACTTCTTTCAAACGTTTCCGGGCTCTCATAACAGGTTGCATAGAGAAATGTGCTTTACCGCATTTTCTTGGCCAATAAAATATACGCAAGAAACTAAACTGTGAGAAAGAAACAATCGGCTAATGAATCGGGCCAACAAACGATTGATCTATGAGATAGAATGATGCTGACGGTGAGGATATATGAGAAAAAATGTAAGCATCGTATGCAACTAGCTTATAAAGAGGTGGCAAGTCGTGGTACTGAGATGCTTAGCTCAATAATTTTCAACGAACTTGCTTCAAATCCTCATTTCAGGGTGATTAAATATTCCACTCGATTGAGCACTATTGTATGAAAGAATTTTCGTTGGTATGCTAAAAGTGAGCAAACTATTCGTAGTAGAACACAGCATTCACAAAATACAACTTGAACAGGTTTGGGTGTTAGAAACAAAACAGCTAGGCGCCTCTCGAGGGCGACGACGCGCTTCGCTGCTGGCACAGAGCCCTACATAGATGAGCAGCCGCACAGCGCATCTATGCTGCTGCTGCTGAAAAGGCGATTACTAAAAAGTTCGAAGGATGACGCGACAATCGCTTAGCCGGCATGACGGCGACTGTTGTATTTTGTTTCAAAGAGGGCGCTCCGTTCTTTCGTCCGTCCAACGGCCACTCGTTCGCTCGGCTCGACGTTCGGTAGCACCGCGCACGGAAAATGCTTCTTTCTTCAAGAAATATTCCATGTAAGTTTTCAAATTTTTTCATTCAGATTTCATAAAGCGTTTGTGTATATTGGAGCAAAATATTAGCCTCTTAGATTGAGCATTTTTAAAATTACAAGCGTTGTCTTACATTTCATTGTTGCTGCAGGCTGCGTAAGCCATGTGCTAGGGAGATTTGTCTTCTTTTAGCATATTTCTTACGTTGTTAACTTTTCAAAAGTGGTTCTCAAGTGTGCGCGACTTGATGCCGATCATTTTTCAGCTTATTTCAAGTTAAACCATTACTGTTTTGCAGAGTACTGATTTTCTAACGTAAACAACTGCGTGCCATCGTAGCCCTAAAAGCCAACTTCGGATATTCACGGCGTTACAGTGGCTGGAACGGCGTATAGCCGTTGCGTGGCTCGGCCGCTCGGGTTCCCTCGGGTGACCTCGGGCGGAGTCAGCGGAGTCCGGGCAAAAGCATATTTTCTCGTGTCTGGTGCGATAAAACGCTAACCGCATGAGTCGCGCAGCAGAACGATGCGCAGTGCGCTGAGGACCGCTAAAGCATTGCCGCTCGGCGCTGTCGCCCAGGTTCTGGGTTTTTAGAAAATCGCTCATGATGCTGGAACCAGCTCGCGAGGCAGCCAATCGCAAAAGGCTTCGGGGTAATTACCTTAGTTGTTTCTTTTTTTTTTGCATGCAAAGTTTGTTTCCCTAGTCCGGTATGAGCGAAAATCCTGCAGACGCTCATTTCGTCTGATCCGTGCATATATGAGCGCATCGAGACGGTTTAGTAAAAGCTTGTTAGGGTAGTATTGCAAAACAAAAAATGCTAGTGTGGCTAGATATTGCTAATTTTCGAAAGCTGCGGAAAAACGCCACTGCTTTAAATCATGTCTGCATCGCAGTAGTAGCACGCCGCTGCGCTGGGACCATTTTTTTTTGGGGGGGGGGGGGGGCTTGACGCTTTTCAAGAAATTTCATCAGTGTTGCTGTTTAGTGCAAGAAACTGGATATAGCGTAACTGTACTCATTTACCAAAGGAATAGGCGGCGCTAACAAAGCAAGGCTGAAAACGCGTCTCTGTCGCTGAGGTCCTTCGCTCTGTGCGATGTGCACCAGCGGCAGCGACAGGCGTTGGCGTCGTCGTCGCGCGATGCATCGCCAGGAATTGTCGCCTATATTTTTCTTTTTGTATCGTTGCTTCAGTTGCAATAGATCAGTTGCAAAACCTACACGTCAGCTTCCCGGTGCGGCAGACACTCCTGCACAATTGCGGCATAGACTTTGGGGTAATAGTTGGGTACAGTGCTAGCACATCGCCTGACGGGTAGGGTAATTCCCACACCTCTTGCCCATTCGTCACAGTATTATTCGCGTGCGCATTGTCGCCCCACTACAACCCTCTCCGGTTAGTGTCCCTTTTCTAAATTTTCTTTCTTCACCCCTAGGGTGACAGTGCGCCCCCCTTTATTCCAGCGTTAAGAATGGCCAAAAACCTTTCTCTGACAATGGCCTGTGCGTGGGGAACTGCATCCCAAGCAGCGTGGACTGTGGTAGATGCATGTACTGCACCTAACTATTATCCCTGAATCAGGTTCTGTCGCCACTGTGCACGAATTCCTACCTCACAGGGAAGCCGACTTGTAGGTTTTGCAACTGGTCTGTTATAGCATCTCCAGCAGGGCCGGAGCCTTAAGTGTGAGCGCTGGGTGGGCTCAGGCAATTTCAGTTCCAGGCCGGGTTCGGGTTTGTAGCATGAGGCCCGGGTCGGGCTCAAAATTTATGCCCCTGCACACCTCTAGTCGCGTCGGTTGTGTAGCACACGTTTGGCGCCCGTGCCTGCTTTTAATTGTGTTCTTCGCACCATGACACTTTGCTCCAGCATCAAGACTGCATGAAACATCAGTATGCATATTCCGGTCGTTATGCTAACTGATCGCCCCACCGCCCTGGCACAGCTATGTTATACCATGTGTAACATAGAGTTGCAATTCGTCCATTTTTTGAGACAGCTTACAATTGAAATTATAGATTAACTAAACAGAGAACAGCTGTGGTATGCTGCTATCATGATTTAGAGGCATCGATTTAATGGAGACTTTCTTTCCTTGCATTTAGGGCTCTTTGCTCTATAACGCCCGCAGTCCAGCTGCTCCACTTGTATCATCGCTCTGCTTTTGCACAAGCAATCATCTGCCATCAAAGGGGGGCTGCCTGAATGTGAGGCAGACAACATCGTCAACATTTTGGTGCTGCAAACCTGTCAACAACTGTGGGAGCCTTGCCGTGAAACATGCTGTGTGTAAGGAAACATTGCCTCGGTAGGTATGACACATTGCCTTTGTTTTGCATTATATAAAGGCTTTAAATGCTCAGCTGGCTTTTTGCTGTATGATTGCATGCTATATTACTTTGCCTGGCTTTTTAGCTCAAGACTTACTTGTTCAGAAGTCTTGCCCACCAGTATGCAGAAAATAATATCCTTCATGTCCCTGGCAGTGCTTTAATAGCTGGTGCTATATTTCATTGCTTTATTTCAACAGTATGTGACTATTTCAAGTTGAGGCTTGATTGAGTGAAACTGTGGTGTAATAGCACAATAACAGACATAGCTTGTGAACTTACGAAGTAGTTGTCATTTGTCTAACACGGGAGTGCTGGTGCTTTACGTGATGTAATATTTAGCATACTTGATTATGCTTGCATTACAAGAATTCGCAGGAAACCTGTATTGAGGTTGCAGAGAAGAAAGCCATTCAGTATTGCTCAGGTTATTTGCCTTCCACTCTCCCTTCATTACTGCTGCCTGCACTGTATGTATTTGTTCATACAGACATGCAGTTACTGACTACTTGTGCATTTCTGGTTTCCTACACTGGCTTCAGCTATGTAGATTTAATATTACTTTGATCTAAACCAGGCTATTTACTTTGCTCAAAGTGACAATTTTAAATAATTTTTTCCCAAGCCATTGAGATTCGCCATTAGCTCCCAACTCGTTTTATTCACAGCTGCAATGAATATATTCTGTAACCCTAGAGTAAGACATTTGCAGAAAGATCTTCATGCAATACTCGTTCAAATTTTGTAAATTTTAGAGAACATTGTTTGTTTTTGCATATTCTTCTGTGTTCGGAAAACAGAGCAGACTTGCTTACAGTGCAGGAGGGGTGGGCTGAAAGACAAAAGGAAATTATTAGTGTGGCTGCTCATTCAGGCGTGCGTTCGTTGTGCATTCATTGCTCTTATATATGTGCACCTTTGCCTGCATGCTTGCCAGGGCTTTCCCCATAATGGGTGGCAGTGATCTTGGCGCCTACCTCTCAATGGGACTGCCCTTTTCTAACTACCTGCTTACAACCAACTCACCTCCTGGGCTTCAAGTTTGTCATACTCAAGGACGATTTTCTGTGTGTGATGTTACCAGTGACGCCATTTAAGATACGCAGTGTGCATTATTGGTAAATTAGTTTCATTTCGGGATGTTGTCACCCCTTATATTCCTTACCCATATTTCTTTTTCTACATCCCCTTGCAACTGCCAAACGAAATAAGACGTATAAAACTGCCAAACTCCCGCAGTCTCTGAATGCTATGTCAACAACAAAAAAGCTTTTGCATGTCTTAATAAAAGTAGAAATGATCCCCCGATGTTTTTTTTTTTATTGTCATATCTAGTCAGACGGTTTAGTGAACTGCCACATGACCAAGCAAACTGCAACTGTAAGTGCACTGAGGAGTCATGCGTTAGAGCAAGCATATGGATCTTGTGTTGCTTAGTTGCTTAACTCCGAATATCCTCCTTTGTCAGACAAGATATTTTTTTAGAAAACTGGATGAGCCAGAAGAAAGCAGATTGGATTCTTAGCAGCATTGTTACTTGTTACACCTGCGTTCCACCCCTGTATACATGAACTCGGCAGAATTGCGTCGAGTACGTCTGTCGAGTGAAAAATCAGTTGTGGGGTTCATGTATACACAGTCGGGTTGAGTAAAATAGGCGGCGGAGCGGGTCGCGTTAACTCGATTTCAGGGGGTAGGTTAATTAGCTTGATCCGCTTATCTAAAGGCATGTAGACGCAGTCCAGTCAGGAAGTCTAGTTATGCATGTAGACGCTGTCCAGTCAGGGAGTATAGTTATGGGGAATTCTGGGATAGGAAAAAGCCTCTGGAGCGGCGACGAGCGTCACTCGAAATGAATGCTTTTTAGCGCTCATCAACGATAAAAAATAATCGAAGCTCTCGATAGTAAAAGTCAATGGGATCAAATACGAGTAAGAACTTGCACAATAACTTCGAATCTCAATGCTACGCTCTGCTACAAAACTTACTCACTAGAAAGCGAGTTCATGTAGACATCAGCCGTGTCGAGAATGATGACCTTGCTTACTCAACGCTGATTCAACCCGGTGCTGTCGAGTCCATGTACACAAGGCTATTGTACTTGTAATTTTAGGTGAACTCTCAGTTCGTGTATTGCACATTAAATTTGAGCGATATGTGTGCTTTTTTGCGTCTGTGCTGTTTTGTTCTGCAAACAATACTATTTCTCCAGACACAATCTTATTTTTAATTTAAGTACAAAATATTGTCCATTTTTGAAAAAAAAATAATTTGTGAGGCTGTTAAGAAATTTTGATTTTGAAATATATTAACAAAATATCAACATTTTATAGATACTGAAATATAAAATGTGTGCGAAACAACTTTTCAGCTCAGGATTAAACTGGTTTTTCAAGGAACTTGTGATAGGGTGAAAGTGAAAAATCACTGTCATGCTAGATGTAGCGTTTTTTTATGATCCCAAAGTCACATCATCCATTGTATTTTAAGGTGTGCTTAAGCAATCAAATAATATTTGGCCTCAGATATTCAGGCAGATTACTATTCTCTATACCAACAACTGCTATGAATTGGTTTGAAGAAATCAGATGCCCGAGCACCACACCTGGTACCTGGACATAAAATCACCCAGGTATGCCTAACTGAATATAACCTTGCACGTGGAAGGTTGCCGATGGTATGGCCATATGATTAGCTGTGATGAGGGAAAATGCATACCTGGTAGGCTGCTAGCTGATAAGGAAGTACGATATCATTGTACTCAGATCTAGCATAACATTTTCCTGCCTATGCTAAGTAAATTTCTAGTACTTGCTCAATTGCTCATCGCAGGCTGACTGTAATAATTTTAGCTGAACAAGCATGCACTGTATGATTACTGGAACTTCTTGTTGGTCTTGTTCGTGTTTATTTATTATAAACTTAAGGCGCCAAAACAATGCACGCACACAAGAAAAGAACGGGACAGAGTTCCACTCACAACTGATTTATTGTGCAGAACAAAGTACATATATATCTCAATGCCGGCACATGCGCAAGGAACACATTCAGCTAGATCACATTCAGCATCATGTAGTTTAAGATAAGCTATGTTCAAGAAATGCTTTCTCAGAGAAAGAGGCTATGGTTTGAGGCATGGGCTTCTTGAACATATCTTATCTTAAATTACATGACGCTGAATGGGTTCCTTGCGCATAAGCCGGCAGTGAGATATATATGTACTTTATTCTGCACAATAAATCAGTTGTGAATGGCGCTCTGTCCCGTTCTTCTTTTCTTGTTTGTGTGCATGTTGTTCTGGTGTCTTTAATTTATAATGAGCACTGTATGAAAACTATTCCTTGGTACATTACAAGTAAGGCAATTGTTTATAGTAGAATGCAGCAAACAATAAAGCTGTGAAAACTAAAAAGCTGGAACTTGAAATGGTACGGTTATCTTGAGAATATTATATGCGTGCGCAGCGTAGAGAATATCTGCGATGTACACATCTCTGTCAGTTAGCTGATTGAAGATAGCTTGATTGATTCGGTCAGGGCAATTATTTCTTCATTCTGGCCGCAGTAATGTATGCGTGCCTGTAACTGGTGTACTCCAGAAAAATATTCTTTAATGTGTTCTTCAATATCCAATTTTGCATGCTTAGTAATCCATATTGTCTATTCAGGAATGTTTAAGAAGTTTTTAAAAATTGAACGTTCTGGAGCCTCAACCGTCATATTTTCAGGAACTGTAATTCTATATGAACACTAAGCATCCACCTGAAGTTATCGGTTTGCCGGAAGCAGGTTTTTTCTTCCAAATATCTTTCTTTTGTATCTGGAATGGATAATATTTTGCATATATGTTTATTATACCTACGTTATAAGATGCTGCATGCTCTTGCAGACCCAGAAACCTGTCGCAAAGTGCTCTAAAAGAAGAATGTGGGGCAATAGGCCTTCAATATATACAGTAGAACCCCTGTATAGTAAAGCCACTGAGGCCAGCGAAAATATTTACTATATTATGGTCTTTACTGTATGAGTGGTCTGTGATAACATGGTCCTGAAAGTGCTGTCTAGTAGTTAAATAGGCACTTACTGAACACGTCTTTTCGCTTAATGAAAAAAAAAACCTAAATACCTTCCATCTCGCCTTTATCATCTCTTTGTGTGATGTTTTCATTATAAAATTTCTCTACATCTTGTGGAAGTACCTCTGAAGCATGAAGACGTGATTACGAATGCAACCAAGTTTGATTTCATGTAAAAACTGAAGCCTTGCATGGACATGGGGTCTCTTTTTGCTCTTTCTGTCTTTTAAAAGGCAATAAATGATAAATTCGCATGGCACTCAAGTGCTGTAAGACCTTACTCGCTGCACCTCCACTTTCTGCCACCACTGCATCATGATTTGTACTGCACATTGCAGTGAATGTTGACCCCTTTCTTTCCCTTCCCTATTTCTTGCTGCACGTTTACTCCTTTACTTTCTGAATGGAACACGCCGCCTCCTTGCTATGTTTGTAGACAGCTTTACTTTTTTCTTCTTCGCGCTGCGCGCTTTCCCTCCCGGCTCCAAGGCTTCTGTAAAGTAGGCTTCTTCTGACTGCTGCTACGACTAGTAGTAAAGCCACCTAAACGAACACTCTGGGGTTATTGTTCTGGTTTCAAATACAAAAAGTCTTGGCCTCGCGACTCTAGGTAGTGCGCGGGAGTCGTCGCCATGGCCAGAAGCACTTTAAGCGTTTTTTACCAAAAACATCTTCACTATAAAGGGGGAAAATGCACAGTTGCCTATGGAAGATGAACTGGGACTTCAGTTTCACTTTACTATATCAGGCTTTACTATAGAGGGGTTCTGTATTTTGTACTCAATCTTATAGAACACCCAGACTTCAAATATGTGTTTGAATAAGTGTTGAGAAGGTGAGTTTAAATCTTATGGTGATATATGCTTGTCTTCTGTGCAGATGTCATTTGTAACACCCCCGGGCCAATCTCCTCAACAAACTGTTCCTGAATGGTTGTTTCCTGCGGGGTGCCCAGCTTACTATCTGGGCCATGCGATTCCCTCGCACCCTCAACCTCATCACTTGATCCATTGACCCTTCACTGCCAACTATCATGCTCAACACAGTCCACTGCCATTTTCCATCCATGGTGGACACTGCCCTGGAATGCACCCATGCTCAGCCTCCTATTCCTGCAACACCTCTTGCACTACAAGGCTATAGTGCATCAACCCTGCTCAACATGTCCAGCCCCTTCCATCATGAGCTATGCACACTGCACCCCATCACCTCTACCTGCACTACCTGGTCATGTGCTGCTTAGTGCCCTGTTTCCAATTACACCAACTAGCCTCTCCCATATTATCATCATCATCATCATAATCATCAGCCTGATTATACCCACTGCAGGGCGAAGGCCTCTCCCATATCTCTCCACTTAACCCGGTACTGTGCTAGCTGCATTCACTTGACCCCTGCGAACGTCTTAATCTCATCCGCCCACCTAACTTTCTGCCACCCCCTGCTACGCTTTCCTTCCCTTGGAATCCAGTTTGTTACCCTCAGCGACCATTGGTTATCCTCTCTTCGCACTACATGTCCTGCCCATGCCCATTTCTTCTTCTTAATTTCCACTAGAATGTCGTTAACTTGAGTTATTTCTCTGACCCACTCTGCACGCTTTCTATCTCTTAATGTTACCCCTACCATTTTTCGTTCCATAGCCCTCTGGGTTCTCCTCAACTTAATGCCTCCTGCACTGCATTTTGGCCCTCTGATGTCCTTGTGGCATGTACATGTATATGAACTCTCAATAAAATGTTTTCGGCAAATATTTTGCTTGCCTCATTTAATTGCATGGTTTTTATGGCTCCTTAGGGAGATGACATGCAAGGTGGTATTGGGAAATGACTGCATAAGAAAGCCACAATTGTCAAAGTGACAGTTAAGCAAATGGCAGCAGTAGGGGAAGGGTGAAATAACTGCATGGATAAAGGTGGCTTAACAGTGGCAGTGCCAGTGCCACGTGTGCCGATGAATACTTGTTGCCTGCCAATAAACACCAATATGGGATACTAGCGGCACGGCCAGTTTATTGCCAATGCAAAATGGGCTAATGAATACTAGTGGCATGCCAATACGAGACACTAGGGGCACGGCCAGCTGATAGCCTATGTTGGCAGTGCCAAGACAGGTGCAATGTTGGCATATAAGCCGGACCAATATATAAAAATGTAATTTCTCAAAAAACCAGTGTTACACCAATGTTGGTACCAATATTTGTCGACGTTGGGCCGGGGTTGGTGCGATGTTGGTGTGCTGCCTGGGTAGTGGCACTCACATCACAGAGAGACCAGGGGCTCCACATGGCAGCCAGCTGACTCGGAAGTCGGCAGCAGCAGTTCCTGCAGCTACACTTACTGTGCAACATCGTTCTGAAGTGTATTTTCAAAACACTGAGGTATAGAACAAAACTATCAGCTTATGAAGTTCATTACATGTCTTGAAAGAAATCAAGAATGCTGTGTTACCGAGCTTTTCTGAAACTGCTAGTTTTTTCTCTCTCCACATTAAGCAGTTGAAAACATATTTCACGTTTAGGACTTAATCACTTTTGCTTCTAACCTGTTGTTAGTATGATTACCAACATGACAGAGCTTTTTCTTTCAGATAATCTTGAGCACTGCAAGCTCTGGAAGTTCACTTCCTGCACTTTGCTTTTTCCAGTTTTAGACTAAAAGCTCATTAATTTGAATTATGCGGGTACACCAATGAAATTAAAATTATAGCAAGTTGAAGTAAAGAAGATAAACATTGTTTGGGAACCAGCAGGGAAGTGAGACTTCATTTCATTTATTTTATTAGTCCAGGATAACGTTTTTACTGTGATTATCTTAATTCATATTGCGTCTTAAATGTAGAACCCAGTGGACATTCAGCCACCAGAGGACAGATGCTACCAGGTAGGTTGTTGATTTGTTCATTTTAGTTGCCCTAAAATAGTAATGCATAGTGGTGGAATGGAGTAGTTGAACAATTTTCACATTTTGCAGGCTTCCACTAGCATGGCACCTCAACACCCAAACCTGTGTGCCCTTGCCGAGGTCACTGACCAGGTACAGTAACTTTCTTTCAATTTTAGAACCAATTTCTACGCTCGAAAATATTTTAGCTTTCATTCATGGCAGTGCAGGCAAATAATGTGGAAACCATAAAAACAATATGCTAAACATGGGTCTGCAGCGGAACCTTTAATAAACATGGAATTTTCTATTGAAATGGCTTATGAACCGTAAAAAAAACACCCAACGGCTCTCGGTATTTTGAACCACTGACAGCTCATACAGATCAACTGTGTTTCCAATGCTTTAGACCCCTCGGCTATCACTATAATATCCCGCTATGCCCCGCAGCTGTGGCGCAGTGGTTACGGCACTGGACTACTGTGCCCATCGATGCGGAATCGAATCCCGACCTCGGCGGCCACTTTTCGATGGAGGCGAAAAGCAAGGCACCCATGTGCTGTGCGATGTCAGTGCACGGTAAAGAACCCCAGTTGCTCCAAATTTCCGGAGGCCTCCATTACAGCTTTTCTCACACCCTGAGTCGTTTTGGGACGTTAAACCTCGCAAACCAAACCATAGTCTCGTGCTATTTGCTCTAGGGCATTTAACCTCTTGTGATACATATTTTACATTATCCTCATCATCATTCACTCATTGGTTCCCGGCCTACAAATGCCTAATATAATTTTTTCACTCTGACCACACAATACAGTTGATTGAATCAAGAACAAAAAGGACTGTAGTCATTTATGAAGCTCGGGTATACATTATCCATACTTGACTACATCAAGTTATAGTTTTTATCAATCCATGTCTAGTATAATTTTAAAGAGCAACTTCGGGGGGTTTTGCTATTTCATTGAAACTTTCACAGTAGGCCCTTTGGGGTTTTCGTAGTCTTTCTGAACAATTTTACAGCTAGGCGGCACTTCGTATAATTGCAGATTCGTTTGAAATTCTACCCTTTTGTGGCTTCAGTCAGGATCATTTGTACTGCAGTCTTGCATGTGGTGTCGGTATGCTTGTCGATGTTCTGTCTGCGTTAGGTGGACGAAAATATTTTGAGACTTTTTGTTTTGGTTATTTGAGACAATGAGACAAATAATGTGGGGACTGATGCTATCAGAGAGACAATGAATATATTGTGAGCCGTCCACGGATCTTCTTTCATTTGTACAAACCGTGATCTTTTTCTTCCTCTTGTACATACCATCATCATCGTCCCGCGGCGCCGGCTCCGACGCGCGCTTGGGTTTTTCTCAATCAGATTAAACGCTGACACTGCATACCTTGCTTTGCCTTCACGACCTTACCGTCTGGATCTGGCCTTCTTTCACAATATTGTTAACTCCTCTTTTAGTACGCTTAAAGAGGGCCTTTAAGGGTTCTTTGAATAAATATATAATCTTCATCAGATGAAGGGAAAGAGGTTCCGTCCTTGACGTCTAACAAGTCACATATAATCAACCAGGATTATATGCTTGGTATGGGAAGTCAGAGTAGACCTCCATTTATGTTGCATATGTTAAGGCAGAACAGCGTCTCTACTTTTTAGAGGTAGTGCAAGAGGGAAGATGAAGTTATTTGTCCTGTGTTTGGCGGTATAACACTACTGGTATGTGTGATCATTTGAAGAGTATTTACCGCAGGCAGTGCGCTCATTTTTTTCTCCGTGTGTAATGCTTGAAGTACGAAATGGCCTTAGAGAAGGAAGTTTAGGCTTGCTTGATATAGGTAAAAATAATCTCGTGTAATTGCAACAGATGGGAGGGGAGTCTACAAAGCATTTCTGTATTAATACCTACCGTCCCTATTGCAAAAACCAGCGTCTCCAGTGCGAAACCAGTAAGATTTTCGCGCTGGTTTTGCACTGGATCTGGTGGGCACGCTGGAGGTCTGCGATATTCACTGGAGTAGTAACGGGAAGACACTGGCTGCACTGGTGCGATGGAAGAAAAGCGCTGGGATTAGCCTTTTGACGCTGGGTGTGTCGCTGGCATCCGCGATGCACTGGGAGAAGCGCTGTATGTGCGCTGGGGCCGCACTGGTCCCAGTGCCCCAGTATAGCCGGTGCGGCCTGCGGCGTCAGCCGGAGTAGCATCCCTCAGGGGCCAACAGGGCAACAGCGTACCTTAAATCGACCATCGGGGGGCATATGAAAAATATGGCTCAAACAAGCGCTTTTTGCTGGAATTGAATAATGTGGGCAACCATGCATAACCAACTTCACAGCTGATTTTAAGGACACTCAACACAATGATTACTGCCAAAATGTTCGATGCGGGCTCAATCGCAGGCGAGCGTAGCCTGCACCACGGCCCAGTATAAACAGCAGAAAGAAAAACTAAAACCCGGAAGAGAGTAGTTTACTGAGCGATGGGCCCATGAGAGAGAAACCAACAAAATACAGCGCTTGTAATACATAATATTTGGTGTGTTTCTCAAGCTTTCGCGCTCCTTCTTACTCTGCGTATCAAGCAGCCGAGCCCTCGGTCATCGCAATGCTTCCCGCAATGTTTACATACAAATACGGTTTAGTTACACGCAATTACGGTCATCGCTGCGGCGCATGCCGGTACTGAAGCTCTGTTACATTTTTTTTCCTTGAAGGCTTCTACTAAAGCTCCGTGTTCAGCGAAAACTACGCCCACGGTAGCAGAGCACCACCCTAGAGCCGGCGTTGGTAAATTTGCCAGGGATGTCAAACTCCACATGTTAAAATGATTCCAGTGCACAAAATAGCGCGCATAGGCACCCATAACATTAGTTGCAAGTCGCGAGAGCAGACAGCAAGCTATAATGATCAAGAAGTTGCAATTGTTAGAGCGGTAGCAATGTAGACTGCGAAACATGAAGTCCCAGCCTTATAAATGCGGGTCATGACATAAAATGCAGAAATGTTTTGAGAAAATGCAGTTCTCGGCGTGGTCGAGTGGTTAGTGTGCTGAGCTAGTAATTGATAAGCAACTAGGTATGTAGTTCGAGGCGCGCTTGGTGAGCTAATTTTTGTTTTTTTTACGTTTTTTAGGTTTTTTTATGTACCTAACTTGTTTCGTTACTTCTTACGTTTTAATTTTTATCCCATGCCTTTTTGTCTCCGGGCGAACAGTGCCGCCAGTGCGGAGCGACCCAGTATGACGCGTCCCAGTGCGCCCAGTTTCCAGCGTCATACTGGGACCATAATTAGGTATGGCGCTGGAGCGCTGGCACCCAGTGGCACTGGTTTTCGCAATAGCGGTACTTGGCCTTGACTTTAGAGAGAGCTGTTGTTGGCTTTGCGAGTCTATGATCAAGCCCATATTGTAGGTTATGGGTGGGTATGGGTATTTTGAGCCTGAGCATAGTTTCCTATGAACGCTGTTTTTCAGGCGGGCGAGCTGAAGCTGTTACTCATGCAGTCACCAGTGTGCAAATAAAACTTCACACAGACTCTATCAGAATACAGTTTTGGTTTTTTTCGTAGCTGTCACTGTTTCATAGTTTAATTTTATTCCATTTCTGAAAACTCTCATATTAGATAAGGAGGCCTGAGAAGTGTAATGCAATAGCTCAGAATATTCAAAATTTCCATGAGGTTGCCCTTTATTTTAGTATGTGCATTACTATTTTGTGTGCAAATGAGAATGTGCACAATTCATATTTGCAGGCCTCTACCAGTGACTGTCCTGCAGCCTCACAACACCCGGGTGTTCTCGCTGAGGTGAATGATCAGGTGCAGTAGCTTAATCGTTTGCATTTTTAAAAGTAATTTGTCAGCATAAATGTTTCTTGCTCGCATTCTTGGCAAGTGTAGGCGAAAATAAACTGAAAACTGCGGTAACATGCTGCCGAGCATGCAGCCAAGCATCAAGACAGATCCCTCACAGACGTGAAATTTACCATCTAATTGTTATGGTGCAAAAAAATGTTAGCCTCTACAATCGCCCCAAGCCTAATGCCAAAAAAGCAGCTAAAGCATCTTACACTTCGCTTCTGATTAGTGCAGCCTCTGGTGCTGCATTTTAGAATTCAACAAGGTTGACGACTGGGCAAGTTGATAAGGGTTCATATTTAACCAGCCAAAGGACGTGACACAGGGAAGAAGAGGACCGGACAAGGCTGTACAAGCAACCGATATACCGCACGCATTAATACAAGCCAATACATCATTATCTACAGTGATGCAGTGTTGCACACATCTTAGAAGTCCGTCCTGTGCCAAGAATAATATAAATCATCCACATCAATGCTCATTGCAAAGCACCTCCCCGGATTTCTGTCCATTAAAAATTCTAGCACCTTAGAAGAACTCGGAATCAAAAATGGGTCCTTAACTTTCAACATCTTCAGATGCTTTTTCAAAAATCCCGAAATCTCGTACTGCCAGGTTCGACGTTCCGAAACAATGGTCCTGAAAGGAATGTCAGTCTTGTGCGTCTTTGCCGAGAAGAAAACATCCAAGTTGGCGTCTGTAGCTGCCTTCACCCTCGAACTTAAAACCTGCAGGTTGTGAACCTCTAACCAAGCGATAGCTTGCTTCCTGTAAGATGATGGCATCACTTTCACCTTCCTGAAATTCTTGGCAATAGCGGCCGAGGCTTTTTCAGAGAAACAGCTGTCAGGTACAACGACAAAGAAGCTTTCCTTATCAGATACTATCAGACGCAATCGGTTGTCAACCAGGCAGCCACATACTGGTTTCAGACTGTACCGTGGCTTGTGCTTACAATTCCGTGCCGCTATTACATAATTGGCTTCACTCAAAAACCGACTCTTGTCATCTTCCGAAACATGGCGAGCAATATTTCTAGACACCGCCAGAAGTTCAGCTGGACTTACATCGGGTTGCAGACAAAACTTCGGCCCGCGCTCCAAGATCCGCCTGTGCCTTACATCCAACTCTTCGTCTCCCAGGATCGGCAATTTAATCTGTACATCTGCGCACCCCTTCCGAGAAGGCAACGTGAGGCGAACAGTCTTCCACATGAACTCCGTTAGTCCGTCAACCGTCTTGATCCAGTCGGCTAGCTGACCTCCGCACCGAGTATCCCCGCTACCAACACCGTGTACACGTAGCGTTTCTCTGTAGAAACGGGCTTGCCTCCACCATTCCGACGCCAAGTTGCGACATATCCTGCTTGAATTGCCCGGAGAAGGCTGCAATCAACCACACAATGACTGCACATCAGGAGGACATCTTCGGTGCTTGGCATACCATGACACTGTCCGGGCTCGACAGATGCAGAGTACTATCAATGCCACTAACACTGACGGGTTGTGCATGTTGAAAGTAACATATTTAAAAACGCCCAACGAACTAGTAATGAAATTCAACGATGTTGACCACTGGGGAAGTTGGTAAGGGCTCATATTTAACCAGCATTGATGTGGAGGACTTACATTATTCTTTGCCACAGGACGGACTTCTAAGGTGTGTGCAACGCTGCATCACTGTAGATAATTAATTGGCTTTTATTAATGCATGTTGTGTATCGGTTGCTAATCCAGCCTTTTGCTTTCCTCCTCTTCCCTGTGTCTCGTCCATTGGCTGGTTAAATATGAAGCCTTACCAACGTGCCCAGTCGTCAACATCGTTGGATTTCATTACTAGTTCGTTGGGCGTTTTTAAATATGCTACTTTCAACATGCACAACCCGTCAGTGTTAGTGGCATTGATAGTACTCTGCATCTGTCGAGCCCGGACAGTGTCATGGTATGCCAAGCACCGAAGATGTCCTCCTGATGTGCAGTCCTTGGGTGGTTGATTGCAGCCTTCTCCGGGCCATTCAAGCCGGATGTGTCTGATGTGTCTCATCTTGGTGTCGGAATGGTGGAGGCAAGCCCGTCTCTACAGAGAAATGCTACGTGTCCACTGTGTTGGCAGCGGAGATACTCGGTGCGGAGGTCAGCTAGCCGACTGGAGCAAGACGGTTGACTGACTAACGGAGTTCATGTGGAAGGCTTTTCGCCTCACGTTGCCTTCTCAGAAGGGGCGTGCAAATGTACAGGGTAAACTGCTGATCCTGGGAGAAGCAGAGTTGGATGTAAGCCACAGGCGGATCTTGGAGCGTGGCCCAAAGTTTTGTCGGCAACCCGATGTAAGTCCAGTTGATCTGGCGGTGTCTCGAAATATTGCTCGTCATGTTTCGGAAGATGCGAGCAGTGGGTTTTTGAGTAAAGCCACGGACGTAATAGCGGCACGGAATTGTAAGCAGAAGCTACGGTGCAGTCTGAAACCAGTATGTGACTACCTGGCTGACAACCGATTGCTTCTGATGGCATCTCATAAGGAAGGCTTCTTTGTCGTTGTACCTGACAGCCGTTTCTCTGAAAAAGCCTCGGCCGCTATTGCCAAGAATTTTAAGGTGAAAGCGAAGTCATCGTCTTACAGAAAGCAAGCTATCGCTTCGTTAGATGATCACATCCTGAAGGCTTTAAGTTCGAGGGTGAAGGCAGCTACAGACGCGAACTTGGATGTTTTCTTCTCGGAAAAGACGCACAAGACGGACATTCCTTTCAGGACCATTGTTTCGGAACGTCGAACTTGGCAGTACGAGATTTCGGGATTTTTGAAGAAGCATCTGAAGACGTTGAAAGTTAAGGATCCATTTTTGATTCCGAGTTCTTCTAGGGTGCTAGAATTTTTAATGGACAGAAATTCGGGTAGGTGTTCTGCAATGAGCATTGATGTGGAGGACTTATATCATTCTTTGCTGCAGGACTGACTTCTAAGGTGTTTGCAAGACTGCATCACTGTAGATAATGATGACTTGGCTTTTATTAATGCGTGCGGCATATCGGCTGCTAGTCCAGCATTGTCTGTTGTCCTCTTCTTCCCTCTGTATCGTCCTCTGGCTGGTTAAATAGGAAGCATTTTAGAATGTTTGAAAACCTGTTCTGTGCCACGTGAAAAAGCAGATGTGCAGGAAGAGACCAATCATTGTAGGCCTAACCTCACTGTTTTGTTAGCTTGGTGCTCCCAAACATATTTGGCACTACGGTGGAAGAAAAGGAGGTGATAGGACTGTGTGGCCAGGAGCGGCCGCTTAGTTTGACTTTTACACGACGTGGCCGCCAGCGGCAGCACCGGTACTGGGGGCCTGTCTCGTTGCGCGTTTCACTGGCGCTTCTGTGGGCGCACCTGTGCTGGGCGCTTGATTCTGACACATAGGGCGGGGCGTTCGCCGGCTTGAAACAATTTTTTTTTTTTGGTTGGAGGGTGTACTTTTATATTTCTGCCCATTATGGGTTGTTATTCGACCCAGGGTAGCATGAATGATTTCTTAACTGATATGCAACTTGGAGGTTCACACGCTAGTTTGGTAATGTAACAATACTGTCGACGACAAATTTTTCGGATTCTTAACAGTTCACAAAAATGTCTGAAAAATCGGGCAGCCTGATAAAAAAAATGTGCACCAAAAACGCTCGGCAACGCGTTTCACATGCGTTGCCGAGCGTAGCGAGTAAGCCTCTCTTGCTCAAAATTAATGAACAGGTCCGTTTGGGCTCATTACATAGACATCACTTGAGCGCTACCATAATGAGAAGTAATATAAAAAGTGCTAGACAATGGGACAAAGCAAAATCGAAAAAGAAGAACCTGGCGCGAAACTTACTATTGGAACTTACTACTGTTGGAAGTCAGTATATAATGTTACTGAAGCAATTCTTTATAGTGCAGAACTTTCAATTTGTTTTCGGGATACCGTCACGAGAAGAACGCACTACTTTTCCGGAATAGCATGACGCTCCCTTTAGAAATATTCGCGTGCTTGTGACCAAAAATAAGGTAATGAAAACTGCAGTGCTGTTCCTGGCACCTTTTCGACATTTGAATGCATTTATTGATTATCCGCTTGTGTAAGCCCTACTCTGCTCATTTTCTGTTTGTCGTTTAAGTGCAGCTGTTACATTGGAATTTTTAGAAGCTTTTTTAAAAAGATATTCATAGGATTTTAGTGGGTTAGATTCAAAGTCTTGTTCCTTTGGTTTTTATATTTTTATGCATCAGCCACATAAAATTACGCCTGTCCAACAGGTCTCTTTGGCTGTTCGCCTACATGTGCCTTTACCTTAGGCTTCACATCTGGAGCTTACTGATAATGCACGCATTACTCCGTAACTGAAGGGGATGTCGCAGGTTCAAATAGACATGGCGAACTCAGTGCGGGTACACGTTTCCCACCTGCCGCTCTCAAACACTATGTCGTTGTGTGGCGTTGCCAATAAAGGAGGCTAGTGGATAGCCAGTGCCTTAGTTGGAATATTTTATAGGCCAATATTGTATAGGCATGTTAGGGCCACCATTACAACTTTCAGAGAATGACATCACTAACATTAGAGAACACGGTGGGAAGGCAGGCGATACAATGCGCCGGGATTTGCCAAATATGTTGCCAATAATGTGCCGGTTCCTTGTGCTGCTTCGGATTAGGCTACTGCTAACAGATTTGTTTTGCGTCACAAAACATAGCAAGACATTTTCAAACAAAGATCTCACATATTACTCACCATTCCGAGCATTAGCATTGATTTTCATTAAGTGAGATTAGCTCCAGTAAGAATAATGTGTTCGTTAAACAAAAACCATGACAGCGCTGAGAGGCAATTTACTTGACCGGGTTCGCAGTTTTTAGGAACATATTATTCGTGAGTAACGGTGCGCGTTGAAATAAAAGTAGAGGAGATATTTTTGAAGACATTTTAAGTCATTCTTTTTCTCTCTTATAACGTAAGTGGGCTAGTTTGTACTGTCGCACTAGATTGAAAAATAGCCAACATTAGTTCAGGAGCTAGGTTTCACTTCAATGACATCACCAAGGCATCGCATAAGTAACACAAATGCTAACTTGCTAAGCTTGCATAAGCGACTTTTTTTAATTACCTTTCTTTTGCAGACGCTAGCTTTTTTATGAAACGAAATCTGCTTTGCTTTTACATTAAATTGGTTTTTGTAAACTGTTAGGAAAGAGAAATGACGACATCTGAGACAATTATAAGGTGCAAGTATTATGCAAATGCTCCGTCAGAGCTTTTTGTTTGCTCGCTTACGTCATTAGCTAATAAAGCGCTTGGGGCAATTATATCTAAATGAGATATATATCCTCTGTTATCTAAAAATATTTCGTGAATATCTGGAATTATCATTTCGCTTTTCTGACCACCTTTTAGCCGCGGTAAATAATGCTATACCATTGGAGCATAATCCGTGATTGTGTTCAGCCAGAGACACCATGAAAAATAGACTACTATTCTTATTTGATTCTTTGTGGGCAGAATGCGTAACCTTAAAAATATTTCAATATAAGTGTAAGGCCGCGGTGGTCCTTTCTTTAATCTTTCGGCGCGCGCGCCGCAGAAAACGGCGATGGAATTTTCTACAAGCTCCGAGAACGCGACGCGGCCGATTACGTGATCTCGGCCATCGCGCTGCGCCTCCTCGCCCTCGTCGTCATGCCCGGAGTCACGCGTGCATTCCCCCGCGCGGTTCCGGCCCTCCTCCTCGCTTAGCGCGGGAGGTCCGCGCGTGCTGACCAAGTTCGAGTAAATTCGAGTCCTCTCCAGAAGGCCGAGGTTGGAGGCATAGCTTTGGCAAGCGCTAAGCTGTTTTCCACTCCTCCGCGCCTAGACGCTTCTGCGCAGGCTATTTAAGAGCGCGCCGCGCAGCCATCCACGGTTCTGGTTCTGATCCAATTCTCGCCGACGAAGACAGTGTAGCAGGCAGGCCCCGACTGAGAAGTCGTAAAAAGAGCTATGTGCTCGTTTTGCCGTTAGCTATTCGCTCAGTCTCTTTTGTGAAGTGTGTCGCCTCTCTGTCCCGTGTAAATAAGTTTTCTGTATCTTGTGTTTGTGTCGTATAAAGTTAATTTTCCTTTTGTTACGGCAAGCTCGTCGGCCTTCGTCTCAGTGTGTTTGTGTGTGAACTTTTCGTCGCCTGCCGAATCGAGGAGCACCTTGGAGAGGGGCGAAAGATTTGAAGAACAAGAAGAACTTTGACCGTTTACTGGCGCAGCCGACAGTACGATTCTGTAACTGCAGCACTCCGCAAGCCCAGCCCTTACTCGAGCCGTCGCAACGTTATCGGCGCTCACCGAATTCTGCCGGCCGTTCAAGGTGGAAGAGCTTCGCCGCGTAGAAGGACCTAGGGACCCCAAAAGGAGACGGTCAGAGGCAGCGGCGAGTAGGAGTGCCCACCAGCGAGGAGCGACGCGGCAAAGAATGAGCAACCGTTGCTGAGGTGCTGAGATCTCCCGGTCGTTCGGGGTAGGAACTTCATCGACGCGTGCAAGGATCCAGGGACCCCCAGCGGTGACGGTCAGCGGCAGCGACGATCGAAAGTGCCCCATAGCGAGGATCGACGCGGCGAGGAAGGCGCAACCGTTGCTCAGGTGAGCGGGGTTTCTTGCGTCCGTTGGTGTGCGTGGCTCAGGCATTAGGAGCGGCAGGTGTGCGGTGTCGACGTGTAGTTAGTTGGATTAGGAAACATGAACACCAGAAAGTCAGTGTTTTCCGGATGGACCAGTGTGTCCGTTAGAGTCCCCGTAGCCTCACTGAGACGGAAGAATTGCGTAACAAAGACGAACAGTAAGGACCTAGTGAAGCGTCGAGAGACAGAGGCGAAAATAGAGACTGAATAAGAAATCAGAAAAAATGGAGATAGCAGCTAAGTTGGAAATCGCAAAGATGGAGACAGAATTGAGAAAGTACGAACTAGACACTCAAAGAGTGATAGCGGAGGCAGAAGCTCGAACGGTACGAGCCGAAGTCCAATTATTGGAAAGAAGACGAATGCCTCGTGGTTTCCAAATTGAAGCAAGTGAAGTAGAAGAAAATAACAAGAACCCTTCGAAGGAGAGAGAGAGAGAGAGAGAGAGAAAACTTTTAATGAGCATATAATCAGTAAATATTCGCAGGAGCTGGGTGGTCGGTGCCCCTAGTCCAGGGCTCCGCTGGCAGCAGCTGACTTGCGGACTAGCTGGATAATCCAGGCTTGCTGGTCCAGGTTGTCGCTGGTCAGGGCCGCCTCCCACTGCTCGTGTGTCGGGCATGGCACTATTAACGTTGGGTCAGGTTTGTCCTGGCATTCCCAAGAGATGTGAAAGAGTGTGGGGCTTGCACCGCACCAAGGACAGTAACTCGTGTATTTTGTTGGGCTTATCTTATTTAAAATTTGAAGATTAGGGAATGTGTTTGTTTGTATTTTTCTCCAGTCTATAGCGTCCGAGGAAGGAAGGTGTTTGTGTGGTGGTGAGAAAATTCTTCTTTCTAACCGTAGGTGTTCCAGCCTGTCGCCGTAGGGTCCTAGGAGAGGGGTGAGGTAGGGATGGGGATCCGCCCGGTTTGTAAGAGTTCGGGCTAGATCATTCGCTACCTCATTTCCTTCTAGGCCTTCGTGTCCAGGTGTCCATGTAATTGTGTGCGTCTCGGAGATGGAACGTAATATTGCACACGCTCTTTTGTGAGGTTTTCCGGCCAGGTAGTCCCTGCAGGCTGGATGGGAGTCCGTCACTACGTGTGATGACTTATTTTGGTTGTCTTGTGTTTTTATGGTGATGGCTATTGCCAGTGATTCCGCTTCCGCAGGATCCTTGGCATAGATCGAAGCCTGAATAATTGGCCTCTTCTTGTGGTCAACTGCAGCTATTGTGAACTTGCCAGGTTCGCCGTAAGCCCCTATGTCCACGTAGACAACTTCCGCGTCTTTAGACAATTGTTTTTCCAATGATTTGACTCTGGCTTTCCTTCGACCCTTCTGTAACTCATGGTGCAAGTGCCTGGGTATCGGGTTCACATAGATGTTGTTTCTTGTGGATGTCGGAATTTTGTGATTTGATCTCAGAAGTTCTTAGTGCCTGCCATAGCCCTAGTTTTGACAGGATTTCCCTACCCGCCTGCGTTGTTGTTAGGCGTTGTTTCTGACTCTCTAGAACCGCCTCCTTGAGCTCCTCGAAGTTGTGCACTCCGAGTGCCCAAAGACGTTCCGTTGATGTTGTTGGCGGGAGGTTTAGGGCCGTTTTATAGTCTCCTCTTATGATAGTGTTAATGGCCCTTTTATCAGTGAATCTAATTTCGTGATATGGGAGCCCGTAGGTAATTCTGCTAACGACTAGGGCCTGTACAAGGCGTAGGGTGTCCTCCTCCCTCATCCCTTTCCGGTGGCAGGTCACCCTTCTAATCATTCTGGAAATTTGGTTGACTGTGGTTTTGAGTGTTTTGATTGTATAATCCACTCTCAAATTGCTTTGCAACCACAGCCCCAAAACTCTGATCTTGTCCTTCTCTTGAATTATCTCGTCTCCTAGAGAGAGCTGAATTTCTCCTGGGGACTTGTAATTTCTTCTGTGTAGCCTGAT
>JAJIZL010026321.1:34206-70804 GCA_023969395.1 Amblyomma maculatum
GGTATCGGGTTCACATAGATGTTGTTTCTTGTGGATGTCGGAATTTTGTGATTTGATCTCAGAAGTTCTTAGTGCCTGCCATAGCCCTAGTTTTGACAGGATTTCCCTACCCGCCTGCGTTGTTGTTAGGCGTTGTTTCTGACTCTCTAGAACCGCCTCCTTGAGCTCCTCGAAGTTGTGCACTCCGAGTGCCCAAAGACGTTCCGTTGATGTTGTTGGCGGGAGGTTTAGGGCCGTTTTATAGTCTCCTCTTATGATAGTGTTAATGGCCCTTTTATCAGTGAATCTAATTTCGTGATATGGGAGCCCGTAGGTAATTCTGCTAACGACTAGGGCCTGTACAAGGCGTAGGGTGTCCTCCTCCCTCATCCCTTTCCGGTGGCAGGTCACCCTTCTAATCATTCTGGAAATTTGGTTGACTGTGGTTTTGAGTGTTTTGATTGTATAATCCACTCTCAAATTGCTTTGCAACCACAGCCCCAAAACTCTGATCTTGTCCTTCTCTTGAATTATCTCGTCTCCTAGAGAGAGCTGAATTTCTCCTGGGGACTTGTAATTTCTTCTGTGTAGCCTGATAAGTTCGGATTTTTCTGGGGAGCATTGAAGACCACTCTCCCCGGCAAATTCCTCGACTAGGTCTATAGCGGCTTGCAGAGCTTCTTCTTTTTGCGCCAAGGATCCCTGAGTAGCCCAGATGGCGATGTCGTCCGCGTATAAAGTGAAGCCAATATCAGTGCGGGTCAACAGTTTTTTTGCTAAATTTATCATTGCTATGTTAAATAGCATTGGAGAGATTATTGAACCCTGCGGTGTACCTTTGTGCGGCATGGGTACTTTTGGTGATCGGATCTCTCCAATTCCTATGGTGGCTGTGCGATCTGAGAGGAAAGCCTTCACGTATTTGAAAATTTTTTCTCCGCAGTTGATATTGTTTAATTCTTGCAATATGGTTTGGTGGCCATTGTTGTCGAATGCTCCTTTGAGATCTAGTGCCAGAATGAGATTTTCGCCTTTTCGGGGTATGGTGTTGATTACCTCTTCCCTAATCCGGAGGAAAGCATCTTGCGTGCAGAGTCCCTTGCGGAAGCCCAGCATGCAGGAAGGAAAGATGTTGTTTTCGTCGATGTAATTTTGGAGCCTTAGGTGGACTACTTTTTCATAGAGTTTTCCCAGGCAAGAAGTGAGGGAGATAGGACGGAGACTCTCCACAGCCGGTGGCTTTCCAGCCTTTGGTATGGTGATGATATCCGCGTGTCTCCAAGCTGATGGGACCTGTCCCTTCTCCCACAGTTCTTCGTTGATGTACATCGTTAGGTCTTGCAGATGTTCGGTGCTTAAGTTCCTAATCATAGCGTGGGTGACTTTGTCTCCTCCAGGGGCAGTGTTTCTTGTAAATGTACGGGCGGCTGAGTAGACCTCCGAAAGTGTTATGGGGGAGTCAAGGGAGGGGTTTGGTTGACCCGCATATGAAGTTTGGCAAGCTGGAGTAGGGTCTCCTATGTATTTCTTGTGCATGGCGGTGATCAACTCTGCATCTGTACCCGGGTATTTATGGGCTATGGTGTGGAGGGTTCTTCTTGTGGCCGTTTTGGTTTTTGATGTGTCTATCATGCTTCTTAATATTGACCATGCTTTAGCCGTGCTTAGGGTACCTTTCAGTGAATTGCAGAAATCTGCCCAGTTTTGCTTGGCGAGCTTTATAGCATACGCTTGTGCTTCAGCCGTAACCTGTGCTATCTTCATTTTAAGTTTTCTATTTAATTTTTGCAACTTCCACCGTTTTAATAGACTTTTACAGGCTTCCCATAAATGTAGGAGATGTCTGTCTACTTCTGGGGTTTTTGTCGTTGTGTTGATAGTCTTGGTCGTTTTTGCATGAGCATCCTTCAGGTTTTGAACCCAATCTTCAATTGTTGTGATGCCGTCGTGTGGCCGTCTAATTTGTCTGAACTTATCCCAGTCTGTTATTTTAGTAGAGCCAATGTTCCTTTTCATACGGGTTGTCATTAGGGATAAGCTAAGGATTTTGTGATCGCTGCCAAGTGTTTCTTCTAGATTGGTCCAGGTGCAATGTCTTATGTTTTTGGTGAAAGCTAAGTCTGGGCAGGTGTCTCTGCTTACACTGTTTCCTATTCTAGTGGGGTACATGGTGTCCGTCATAAGACAGAGGTCCAGCTGCTCAGCCGCTTCCAACAACTTGGTTCCCTTCGGGGTGTCCTTGTGGTAGCCCCATGCCGTATGTACAGCGTTTAGGTCCCCCATAATAATAAGGGGGTTCGTTCCCGCTATGCGTGTGCATTCCAGTAAAAGTGGCTTGAAATCTTCGTGCTTGTTGCTTGGAGGACTCTAAAGTTTAGAACAAACACACTCTGCTTTCTTCTTTTTTGAGAGATGATCTCGATGAGAACTTGATTAATTTCACTGAAGGGATGGTCGTGCGGTATGACTGTTAGTGTGGGGGCCACTAGTGTAGCTATTTTAGGTGCCGTGTCAGGGGTGTATGTGAGGTATCCTTTGAGGTATGTTGTGCATCCTGTTTCTTGGAGACAGATGACGTCCGGAGGTATCGGTTGATTTTGAATAAACATCTGCAGGGAGCTGCGTTTCCTCTTGAAGGAGCGACAGTTCCACTGCCAGAGCTCTAGGTGGTTTGGTTGCCGGTTAGGGGAGGCAGCCATCAGCGTTACTCGCCACTGACTCGCAGTCGCTGAGATCTGTCATGCCAGCGGACCTTCGGTGGGTTTTAGTCGAGGGTCATCGGGGATTCCCGTGCGTTTTCGCACCCCCTGAATTATTATTTGGATTTTCGAATTGAATTCTTCTTGAACTGCCGCAAATTGAGTTTGCGTGGCAATTTGTTGGTCTTGGAGTTGTTTGGTTAGTTGTGTCATGGTCTGCTGCATTTGAATAATCATTTGTTGCATTTGAGTAAGAATGCTTGGTGCGTTTTCTTGAGTGTGAAGTCCGAGAGTTTGCATAAGCGTTTTCTGCCGTTGCGTTTGGAGTACACTCGCCTGTTGAGGTTGAGATGCGGAGGTGTTTACAGCATTTTGTACCGGTTGTGGCTGTATCGATACTATTGATGAGGGTTGGGGGGCAGTTTGCTTCTGACTCATTTGTAGCAGTTGTTGTAGTTGTTGTTCCACCTTATTAAGGCGTTCTGTTGTTCTGATAGTTTTATTTTCAGTTGTTTATTTTGCTCCTCGAGCCTAGTGCAATCCTGGCATGGACCATACCCATTTAGAGCAGTGGGAGAGGCAACCTGAGCCCAGCTTACCCTTTTGCTGTCGTGCTCTAGCTTGTCTGGCGTCGCCCCTATCGCTTCTGGTGGTCCCTGCTGGTTGGGCCTGATCTGTTGTGTCTTCTGTTGGGAATAGTAGGCTGTCAAGTCCCGTCCCTTGGATCTCGATCGGGATTGGGGTCTCTGTTTCTCTGCCAGCTGCTGTTCCTCCTCCTCCGATGAAAACCAGCGGCGCTCCATCGGCTTGATCTGCTGATCTCTCCGGCTGACGTGCTGCTTGGGGGGCTTCTGTTGCTGATTGTTATTGCTTTGTTTAGCTTTGTTGTTGTAACGTCCGATATGTGCCCTGAGGCGCTGCTTGCAGGCCTTGTCTCCTGTTGGGTGGTTTCCCTGGCAGGCCACGCACTTGGCTTCACAGGTGTGGTTTTCCTCTGGTTCATGAAGGCCGCAGTTCCGACATACGTTGGCGTTGGGTGTTGGGCAACATCCGCTATGTGGCCTGCCTTGAGACAGTCTTGGCAGATCTGTTGGGTTGGTCGATATGGGTAACATGCCGTCACTCCCCCGTAATAGATGACGTAGCGGGGGAGAATGGGGCCTATGAATGTTAGAACTGCCATGCGAGACTTTCCCAACATTCGTGCTTGAACGAGCTCGACCCCTTGTGTGCGTAGTCGGATATTTGATAGAAGCTCCTCTGATGGTGTGTTTGGATACACTCCATGAATAACTCCTCTGATGACGTCCTCAGGCGCCGCCAGGTAGACGTTGACTTCGTAAGCCTTGTTTTTCAAGGTCTGACTCTTGATGTGCCGTATGGCGTCCGTAGTCTCGTCGTAAGGAGTGCTGACTATGATGATGTTCGATCCTGTGCGGGGTCTCACAATAAATTTGGAGAAGTCGCACAATTCCGGGTTGTTGCAGGCCGCCACGATGGCTCTTGAGAACTGGGTAGGAACGAATTTTTTGACTTCCATGCCCTTCTTGGGTCTTATTATCACCTTATAGTCAGTTTTAGGAAGGGGTGGTAATTTCCTCCTCTTCTGAGACGTTGTTTGATCCATAGCCGGCTGTACTGGCACTGCTATCGTTTTCTTCGATTTCACGACGGTCTGCAGCAAGTGTGTCGGGGGAGCATAGATCTTTCCTGCGATCACGACTTGTTCGCCTCTTGCTAACCTTTGACGATTCTTCTTGCATATGTTTACGTGCCAGTTGGAGTAAAGGTCATCCGGCGTCCAGGCATGACCCTCTTCCATGTCATTAGAAGTTTGGATTTGGACGTCTAATTCCATTCCCTGGTGTTTAGCAGAGTGAGCTGGGTTAGCGGTTGTTGAACACAGACCACTAGATCCCGCTTCGCCTTGGTCTAAGGTATCCATGCGCTCTGGATCGGCATTACTAGGCCTCGCATCGCATAGCATGGCCGCCGCCGAGGAGCTTCAAGAGCCCATTTTGATGTCCAATAAAACACTCACGGGTTTGAGAAAGGCCTCGGTGAATTCCGAATGACTTCAGGAAGGTCCTCGAAACAAACTTTCCAGGATTTCTTGGATTTTCCAGACAATTTCCTTTCTTGTTAGCCGAGCCCAATCGAAGTGCGCTCCGTCGAAGGAGCGGCCCTGAATAGTACTCGAAGAGAGTGTGTCAGGTGACGAAGCGGCGTTGCAGGCCGACACTGCCGCGAGCACTACGCCGGCGGAGACAACCTTCACCGGAGCGAGCGATGCTGTCGACGTGCGCGGCGCGTTGCCGGCCAGCGAAGTAAACAACGCCGTAACATCGGCTAAAGTCTTCCAAATAGAAGTGCCCAGGTGCGATCAAATTACCAAGGTCGTCAGCGTCCCGTCAGGTGCACCGGAAGACGCGAGGCAGCAGGAGACCGAGCTCAAACCCGGGGAGGTGGGGGGGTGGAGGGCGGGGAGGGGATCATAACTCGCCTTGGCTATTAATAAAGAACATTTTGCAACTCATTTTAAAGTTGCCTGCAAGTTTCACATTAATAGGCAACGTGTTCCAATGTTTTGCTTCAGAAAATTGCACCAAACGTTCTCCGTACACATTGTGGCAGGCAGGGAGGTTGAAATTGCCATTTAATGCATGCGAGATGGTAACAAGAAAATACCAAGTGGCAAAAGAATACTAGTATTAATGATGTTATTTACCAATACACAGATTTTGTATTGAAGCATGGATTCCAAAGAAAGTATTCGATTTTCTAGAAATAAATTATTGTTGCTGCAGTTGGAAGATACGTTATATATTATACGCAATGCTCTCTTCTGCAGTCTCTGTAAGGGAAGTAGATACGTTTTGTACGTTTGTCCTCAAGATTCACAGCAGTAGCTGATGTGGCAGTGAAATAACGAAAAAGCAACGTAGTATGGTGTACGGGAAATACTTATCGCTTTGGTAAGCGCGTAGCCACTGAAATCTAGCTTTTTAGATAGCTTATCTATCTGCTCTTGCAGGTGCAAGTGTTGGTCAAAGATGATACCAAGGTATTTGAAAGAACAATTTTGCTGAACACAATCGTTGTTTAGAGATATGTGAATCGTACTAGGGTCAATGTTTCTTCTCTTGGAGTGAAATACTACATATTTAGTTTTGTCTACATTTATTGTTAGTTTATTAGCACGAAACCATTCTGAAACAATAAACAGTTCTGAAGTTATTGTATTTTCTAGGCCCAAGAGTGACTCAGATGTGAACAAAAGAGCAGTGTCATCTACATACATAAAGACTTTTGAAAATTGAACGGCCTGCGGTAGGTCGTTCACGAAAATGGAAAACAAAACAGGACCCAATACAGATCCTTGCGGGACCCCGCAAGTCACGGGTAGTAGTGTGGAGTGTCTGTCATTCAGCACTACTTTTTGTTTTCTGGCGGAAAAGGTAGCTGTCAAAGAACTGGAGAGAGGCATTATTAATACCACATGCTTTTAATTTTTCCAATAACTCTGAGTGACAGAAGCACTCAAATGCCTTTTTTTTGTGTCGAGGAATATTACTTTTGCAATTTGATTTTTGTGAAGAGCAGTGTTAATATGGTGAGAAAGTGATGTGACAGCAGTGGTTGTTGATTTGGCTGAGATAAAGCCATGCTGCTCAGCACAAATTACATTATTATCAAGTAGAAACTTGTTCAATTTTAAGGATATTAATTTTTCAAAAACAGTATTGATTATACTAAGCACAGATATGGGTCTGTAACTACTGGGGCCATTGGGATCTCCTGTCTTGTAGACTGGCACAACTTTTGCAATCTTCAAGTTTATTGGATACAGAGAGCTAACCATCACATGGCTAATTATGTTGCATAAGGGGGTGCAAAGAATGTCGATATTGTCTTTTAGCATCGATGGTATTCCGTCATAACCACAAGCTTTGTTTTCTCGCAGAGTTTTAATTACTGACCTCATTTCTTCTTCAGTTATCTCCCGGAAAGCGAAGGTATTATTTGTTGCTATAGGTCTTCCTAGTTGAGGCGTTGTTGAAGGAAAGGGATTAACCAGTTTTCTTCCTCGATCGACGAAATTATTATTCAAGGTATCAGCCATCTCCTCTGAGAATAAGTTCAGAAGTGCAAGATGCTGGGCTAGTTGGTACTGCATAATGAAATAAAACAGCGCAAGGAACGGGACGAAACACGAAGGAAGGGAGACAGACACAGGCGCTGACTAACAACTGAAATTTTATTCCGAAGCAGGACGCATATATAAGGTACAAAGAGAGGGGTGTGGCCAAATGCGATCCTGCACAATCACCGAAACAATGTAGTCACGTCCAAGAGTAAAAAACGATAAAAAGGTGAAAAGCCGAAAAGACTAAAAGCGATAAAAACCATGGTGTAGGAGGCCGGGATGGAAAGTAAAACCGGTAAAACAGATATATGCATAGCCAAAAAGGCAAGTAAAAGGATTAAACTATAACGGTAGAAAAACACGGGACTAAAATCGTGGTACAAGGTGATAACAAAAGTAGCGGAGAGGGCCATTGAAGAAAAAACTTAAACATATACCCTGCCTCTGAGAAAATCCAATTCTTTTTACGACAAACACAGGGAGGGTGCACTCACACATTGCTCATTTGCGCTGTGGATTTCGAACGCTTCTGCGATTTCCTTGGATATCCTATCCCGTCCTCTAGCAAGAATTGTGCATCGATTGAAATGTGGGTAACAGGTTTTGTCCGGATCATCATTGTTATGTTTGCACTTTTTGCAGTGCATGGCGAGGTGCCCGTAAATTGCAATGCTGTTTACGTTTTTCTTGTGCTCTTGAAGCCTAATGTTGAGACACACGCCTGCCTTACCGGTTTTACTTTCCGTCCCGGCCTCCTACACCGTGGTTTTTATCGCTTTTTGTCTTTTCGGCTTTTCACCTTTTTATCGTTTTTTACTCTTGGACGTGACTACACTGTTTCGGTAATTGTGCAGGATCGCATTTGGCCACACCCCTCTCTTTGTACCTTATATATGTGTCCTGCGTCGGAATAAAATTTCAGTTGTTAGCCAGCGCCTGTGTCTTTGTCTCCCTTCCTTCGTGTTTCGTCCCGTTCCTTGCGCTGTTTTATTTCATTGTTTTTTTTCTTGAATCCAACAACATCGTCCACAATCCCCCATATCTTTTTGGAATTTCCTTTCTGTCTCATAATTAGATTAGTGTAGTAATGTTTCTTTGAGTTCCTCATCATGGCGACCGATTTGTTTCTCTAGCATCGAAGCTGTTCCCGGTAATACCTATTAGACCGATTGTTTTTCCCCTTATGATAGTATGAATGTTTCTTTTTCAGGACTTCAAGTATAGCTTTTGTCATCCAAGGACATATACCATAGTCGTAGTTACGCCTAGTGTATATGTAAGTGGATCGGTCAATGGCGTCTGTGATTTTCCTTACCAGGTACTGATACTCAATATCTATGTCATCATCATGCACGCCTTCGAAATCGGTGCACTGAAGCAGCGATCGCACTTGAGCGTAATCGATTCGGGTCGTACGTGCTTGGGAGGATAGAGCAAAGGGTCAGAGGGATAAAGAATAAAGATGGGATTGTGGTCTGAGATGGCAATGTCGCATACACCAGCAAACACATTTATGTCCTTGATGCAAAGCACATGGTCAATCAGAGAGGCGGATTGGTTAGTGACTCGAGTTGGCACATCTATAACATTTGTCAAGTTAAAGGACGGTATCAGCAGGAGGTAATCACGGCAATGATATTTCAACAAATCAATGTTGAAATCACCACAGACAATCAAATACAATTTACCCGTCGCAAGTGATAATAGCGTAGTTTCCATTACGGAATAGAATTTGTTTAGACAAGCGCTAGGTGGGCGGTAAACAACACCTATAATGATGCCACACTTCATTTCAATGAACAGTGTTTCAACTACACCTGCTTCATAACCTGCATTGCTTTTACAGCAGTAGTCGATCCGTTTTTTAACAAAAAGCTAGCACCACGTGATACACTATCCCGCGGTAGTGAGAGAAAATTGTACCCAGGAATTTCAACAGTTTCACCTTGCTTGAGCCATGTTTCTGTCAGCGCAATAACATCAAAACGATACGAGTAATGTGACAGATAAGCAACCAAATGATCGAGGCTTTTCCTAGCGCTCCGGATGTTGCTGAAGAAGGTGTTTACTGAAGGTGATTACTGAAGAAGGTGTTTTAAACCTAGTGTTAAAACTGGATACCAAGAAGTCTGCTGTGCCTGATTATATCCCAAACTCGTTTTTAGTACGCTACTGATTATGGAACTGTCGCTACCTCACTGTTCTCTTTTGCACGCCTCTTGCTTCCTACATTGTTCCCTCATCCTTTAAAATGGCTAAAGGCCTTCCTTTGTTCATAACCGGTGACAAGCAAAATATATCCAATTACAGACCAATCTCTTTAACCCCACATACATGCAAACTTTTAGACCACACTATCTACAAACACATTATGGCATATCTTGAATCCCAAAATTTAATAGCAAATGTTCAACATGGGTTCAGATGGGGTTTCAGCACTTTGACACAGCTCAATGAATTCACTCATGACATTTGCTATAACCCCGATGCGGGAAATCAAATAGACGCAAAGTTCATTAATTTTTTGAAGGCATTCGATACGGTTATTCACTCAGAGCTAATGTATAAACTTGACGCCATTCTGAACAATCCCCAACTTCTCAACTGGATTTCTAGTATTCTCTCTAATCGTTCCCAATTTGTATCCTTTAACAGAGCTAATTCCCTAGTAGCAGAAGTGCCCTCAGGAGTTACACAGGGTTCTGTGTGGGGTTCATTGCGTCTCTTAATTTTTATAAATCACTTTCCTTGTACCATACCCCTAACGTACGTTTGTATGCGGACGATTGCGTGTTGTATAACACAATATCCTGCTTTCAAGACCATTTACAGCTTCAAAAACCGTTTTCTGAAATTGTTCTTGGTGCGAGACATGGCAAATGATAATTAACGTCCGTAAAACAGTTGTTTCCTTCCCTTGGAATCCAGTTTGTTACCCTAAGCGACCATCGGTTATCCGCTCTTCGCACTACATGTCCTACCCATGCCCATTAATTCTTAATTTCCACTAGAGTGTCGGTAACTTGAGTTATTTCTCTGACCCACTCTGCACGCTTGCTATCTCTTAATGTTACCCCTAGCATTTTTCGTTCCATCGCCTTCTGCGTCGTCCTCAACTTAAGTAGAACTGCCTTGGTTAGCCTCCACGTTTCAGAGCCATAGGTGAGTACAGGTACGATGCAACTGTTGTATACTTTCCTGCTAGCAATACCGCTAAGCTGCTAGTCATAATCGGTCAGTGCTTGCCAAATGCGCTTCATCCCAATCTTAATCTTCTTGTTATATCCTTTTCATGGTCCGGATCTGCGGTTACTGCCTGTTCTAAGTGGACATATTCGCCTTTTACTTCCAGCACTTCGCTACCAATGTAAACTGCTGTTCCTTCCCGAGGCTGTTGAACATTACCTTAGTCTTCTGCATATTGATTTTCAAGCCTACCTTTCTACTTTTCTTGTGTAAGTCACCAATCATTATTTGCAGTTCATCCCCGAGATGCTTATGAAGTCAATGTCATCGGCAAATCGCAGATTACTGGATATTCTCCATCAACCCTTATCCCTAACTGCTCCAATTCCAAGTCTCTGAATACTTCCTCTAAGCAAGCTGTAAATAGTATAGGGTAGATTGTGTCTCCTTGCCTAACACCTTTCTTTATGGGAATTTCGTAACTTTATACAGAACTATGGTTGCTGTGCAGCCACTACATATATCTTTCAGCACTTTCACGTACGGCTCGTCTACACCCTGATTTCGCAATGCCTGCATCATCGCCGAGGTTTCAACTGTGTCAAATGCTTTTTCGTAATCAATGAATGCTATGTATAAGGGCTGGTTACATTCCGAGCATTTTTCTATCACCAGATTGATGATATGGATGTGATCGATAGTAGAGTACCGTTTCCGGAAACCTGCTTGATCCTTGGCTTGATTGCAGTCTAAGGTTGTCCTGATTTTATTAGCGAATACCTTGTACGTAACAGACAGTAAGCTTACTGGCCTGTTTTTTAAGGTCCTTAGAGTCCCATTTCTTATGAATGAGGATAATGTTTGCTTTTTTCATGGTACCGGTACCGTCGATGACACCAGGCACTGCGTATACAGGGTGGCCAGTTTTTCTAACACAATATCCCCCCTGTCCTTCAACAAATCGGCAGTTATCTGATCCTCTCCAGCTGATTTCCCTCTTTTAATTGTTTCTAATGCTTTCTTGACCTCGTCCTTCGTCACTGGTGGAACGTCTGACTGTTTTTCCCTAAAGCCAATCTCATTACGGTCTGGACTACTTTGGCTACTGCAGATATCTGTATTGAGCTCCTCGGCTACTTTGAGTATCTTGTCTATATTCATGATGACTTTACCCTCCTTGTCCCTTATCGCATACATCTGGTTTTTGCCTATGCCCAATTTCTTCTTTACCGCTTTAAGGCCTCCCCCGTTCTTTACAGCATAATCAATTTTTTCCATGTTATACTTCCTTATATCGGCCAAGTCAAGTGTTCTTCCTTGTCCCCGTACTTTATCGTAGCGTTTTCAGCCAGATATATAAACCAAACGTGACAAGATAAATATTTGAATTTAAAAAAAAGCTAACCTCACCTGTGTATTGGCCTGCACAGCGTGCGGTCACCATTACACTTTTCCAAATACCTCAGCCACAGAACCTGACCACGTTAAAACATCTCCGTACCCAGTGGCAGATTTGAACAATGCTGTAATCATAATTTTAGAGTACAAACATCCAGCTCCTAAGATTAACGAGTTGCGTCAGTTACTTCGTAGCCTTCCTACGCATAATTTCCAAAATATTTCGACCGGAATCAAAGTTTCGAGACAAGTTTCGCAACATGCCAAAAGAGACCAGCACAAGACTGCCGTCACAGTCCACAGCAAGCAATGACCTTTACAAGTCTGCAACAAAAGACGTTGCCAGTGTACATATATTGGTAACTGTGCATTTGTTACTAATCTTACCAAGTGCGTTACCACGCCAGCGATTTCACCGTGAACAGCACGTTAGAACAAAAAACGAAGGTTAAATTCTTTGTGGAAATTGGAGAAGCTGCCACATAAATGGCGATAATGCAACGAGTCGTGGTAAGTGTTTTGAGTGGTACGCGATTTTCAAGAGTGCAAGAACATCAGTGTAGGAGGGCGAGAAATCTGGAAAGTCATTAACAAACTCAGTAGCTGAAAGTGCCGGGACCATTCGGAAATTTGAATGTAAGGATCGTCGAACAACAATCCACAACACTGCTGTCACTGCCGAAATGTCGCACACAACAACCCAAATAAGGCACCACCACGTGTGAATTGAAAATGTGCCCATTGGTGCTACCAAGTTCATTCCTAAAGCTGCTGATCCAGGAACAGAAAGAAGTACGCCACGTCAAAATCTTCCGAGAATTCATCAGGGTGTCGATGATGACTTCTTTCATGTAAAGGATCATTTCCGGCGACAAAAACTTAGATTTACGGGCACAGCCATGAGACGAAGCCAGTCTTCACAATAGAAGGGCCCATAGCCTCCGCGATCGGAAAAGGCGACACAGGGCTGCAGTTCAGCCAAGTGTATGCATCGACTGTCATTGTCTTTTTCAACCTTCTAGGAACTACGCATCAACTTGACCCCGAGGCCAGGTCCCTAATAGCGAGTCCGAGCGCGATGTTTTAGGCCACCTCAGAGTAGACATCCGGTGATAGCAACCGGATCTGTGGCGCGCACGAAAAACAGGATGCTACACGACTACACACTCTGTCACCGAGCTCTCTTCTCATGCATGTTCATCGCCAGAAACATCATCTCACTTGCATCACCACCCTAAACTCCCCAGATTTTCCTACCTCCTGTGAGCGTCACCTTATTCCATATGATCGAGCGGACATAACGCGAATCGCAGGTGTCTGACGCGCTTCTACGATACATTCCAGCAGTGGCGGGAAGACAGGGAGCGGTGTACTGCTTCTCAAGAGAACTGTTTTTGAAGACGGTAGTGTGAAAACGCACAAGCTCTTCCTCAAGCTCTTTCTAGTAAACAGAGCTAATCAATTTTTAGGCCACCTATGTGTGGCTCCCTCTGTACATTATTCACAAAGCCAAACAAATAGTCAGCCACCACTAATAATTTTTATTTTATTTTATTTATTTTAATACAAGAGAATACAAACGCCACCACATCCCAAGAGGAGCTATTGTGATCTTCACTGGCCAGCCTGTCAAAACTGTGCTAGGAAAGCAACAACAGCGGCCTTGGCAAAGGAGAGGTCACTGCCGCGGCCGCCATCCTGCCGCGGCCGCTTCGTTGACGATGGCTTGCTCGAACCAAGGCTGGAGCAGGAGTTCCTCCAGGAACGGATGGATGGGATGGAATATAGGAGCGTCCCCTTTGAAACGGGGTGGTAGCAGTAGCTATCATGCTCATTTTTCTCCATATATCTTAATTATTGATTTAGAATGGTTAACTAAACCATCATTCTATTTATTAAGTTTTGCTCCTACATTACTAACATTATGTCACTTCTCTGCTTTTAAGCCACCAATCTTCCAGCCGTTTTTTGCTAGTTTCCACGCCGGTTTATTCACCCGGCCACTGCTATCTCTAAAACCCAGAGCTTCAGGAACAGTGATTGCGCTTGCATCAACTTCCGGATGGATGCCATTGCATTCGAGTATAATATGGTCAATTGTTTTACTGGAGTTTCCACATACAGCACATGCGTCATCTCCATTGTTAAACTTCTTTTTGTAGCTGCTTGTTCTAAGGCACCCTGATCTAGCTTCAAAAAGTAGGGCACTGCCTCTTGAGTTATCAAATAAATCTTCCTTCCTGATCTGCATTTTCCACTTTCGGTGTAATTCCACACTCTGTTTTTTTTTCCATCGAATGTATCCAATGTTTACCTAACTTCACCACAGCTGCCAGTCGCGCCCTCTGGCGGACACAAGGGCGCAGTGGCAGGTGACGGACTGGCTCGTACGCAAGCGGATGCGCACGGTCTGACCACCCGACCATCGGCGTAGCGTCTCCTGACTCGCGTGCCGCCATCCTCCCTCAGCAAACGCAGGAGAGCGGAGCTCTTTACCTCCACTCTGATGAGCCCGTGCTCCTCCAGCTGTCAATCAGCCCGGTGACAGTCGCAGTTAATGTCCAGTCCTAAGTGGCACGGGGAGCCGCACACCACCATCTGGCTGTAGCACCGTAACGCTGCCAGCGTGATGATGTGTGCCTGCGAAGATGACTATCGACACTGGAAACACAGTGGACTCAGCACCGACGCATGCGCAAGGTGCCTCAAGAACGCCATCACGTAAGCGGCAGCATTTCGGCGTGGTGGATTAAACAGAACAACATGTCCTTCCTCCGTACGATGACGGCAGCCAGCCCTACTCCGCGGTGACGGCTCGGTTATTGCGCCTGAACTAGCAAAGTTAATAAACAGAGAAGATAAAGACTGATCGCATATCCCAAGGCCATCCGAGCATGGGTTTGTTAGCAGACCTTCTTTGGCGGCCCACTGGAGCAGTGCGTAGAGTGCAATGCTGAGGGGAGGCACTTCATCTAGGCCCTTTGTGAGTACATCGCTACGCTCTTGCAACAACTCACATGCCTGGGGCTCCGGTGTTTGAGCGTGCTGTGCTCTTTTCCTTCTAAGCAGCACAAGCAAGACATCACTGATGCACCACGGAAAGCCCTGGCAGTTCGTTTCGGAGGTACCAGTGGCTGTTCTCCCAGTTATCATGTGTACCATGCAGAAGCCATCTGTAGCAATGTTTCTTATGTACTCGCTCCTGAAAGGCTTCTCTCCTCAACGTCACGGAAAAAGCGCAGCCGCATTCTCTTTACCAGCTTCTGGAACTGCTTTTGCAGGTTAGCCTCAACGTTACGTATAAGGTTCCTGCTCCTGTGGTGTGAAGAAAGACTGCTTAAAAGACCTGTCACAACTTCAGCCTCAGTTGAGATACCATACCTGCGGAGTGTTTGGCTCATAGCGTCAACATACAGATCCTTAGCTTGCATGGCGGCATGCTCATGCATCTGCCAACCGGGGAGCTCAAACATGTTGTGCCATACTCTGCGTTCGGCGCAACCACAGGAGCCAGAGCTGACCAGTCCCCTATTGAGTCTGTAGAGTTGCCCGAGTACTCGGGACGACCGGTAGATATCCTTGTTGCCCGTCGTTTGAAAAAACTCAGGGTATCTGTAAACGCGCTCGGATTTATCCAGGCATGCCAAGATAAGGTTCTCACAAAGTCGAAGCTGGTGGAGATTTTCTCGGCAAGAGTCAGGCACCGATGGGAAAATATTCCTTCGGGAAGCTGATCGGCCCAGGCGAGGTGGGCACTGGACATGAGGCCAATGTTGTCGTTCTTGATGTAGTTGCAGGTCAACGATATATCTTCACCTAGGTCTAGCTGTTTGTAGTAGTGATGTATGTCGTACTATTGTCGTACCATTCTCTGTACTACCGTAGTGTGTCGTACTGTTCCCTGTCGCACATTCGTCTTTCGTATCGTCAATGCAGTGCTGCGGCAGTGCAGTGTGTAGCATTGTATGGCATATACTGTGGCGTTTCTTATGAATCAAATAAAACAAAATAAAATTTTGATTTTATGCATATATGCTGCTACAGTAGTACACATGATTCTGCAATGCATCATGCTTAATTAGTAGTAGAAGTAGTATTTTTTCAGCCGTATTTAACGAGTATGCCCCTCAGGTGAGGCTAAAATAGAAGGCAAAGCAACCTCCTGACAAGGCCTACACCCCAGATTACACATCGTGCAATAGGTGAACAACAGACAACAGCAAATTCACAGCAAACGTGCTTACAAAAAGATACACTGATAATAACACAATAGTCAGTTCTAACTATACACAAAAGTTGCAAAAAATATGAACAAACGAACTACGCAACCCTTTGACAATAAACAAACACTTTCCACAATAAGCATATAATAGAAAAATGAGATGCAATGTGAAAGAAAATTATATAGAATCATAAACAGTAGACCACAACATGTGTAATACACTACTGGCTGAAAATTATACAGGAGGAAAAAGTATCTTCATTTTCTCTTAAACACAGACACTAGTATATCCCACTGCAATATCAATGAGAGATTCATGTGTATTGCACAAGGTTGATAAATAAAAGCATGCCTTTAGTACTGAGCGTAGGTGAGAATTTGAACATATATGCACGGCTGCTTATCCACTTTATTGACCCCAGCTGGACCCACCATAACCACAGGGCCACCTTTGAACTTGCAGAAAACAAGAAGTACAAAACATGAGAATCAGGTAAGTGCTTTTAAAAAGTATCTGTTATTCACAAAGCTAGTAAACACTATTAATCACAAGCCAAAGCATATATCTGACTAGCTACACTACAAGATAAATTGTAATCCCTTAAAATGTAAGCATTATAAATCATTCACTTGACAAGCTGTTTGCAGCAATGTTAAATGCGAGACTTAGTCGAATTGCGGTCACATATGCTGTCATGGGTAATTGTAATCCTATCCGTCTCGCTTCACAAATTGGACGGGGCAACAGCGGCAGCACTATATCTATTGTGGGACTAAATTTTTGCACGTCAGATGCAGATGATCATGTAAAAAGGCAGCGGTAGAAATTACGTCCCAGCTATGTATTGCCATCCTGGTTCTTACACTTTCACCAGACTTTTTTATAATTTTTTCTCCACCTCAGAAATGACTTTGAGTGGGCGCATTCTTGCGCTCTCTTAATTGAATGCTTTTTTACGACTCTGACAACCCTACGGAGTGAATGGGGGAGTGGCTGCTCAGCAAACTGAAAGCAGCATATGCAACAGCTGCAAACTTATTGCTCAAATCTATTCCTTTTCTGTAAAAGATTGTGTATGAATGTGTGTGGAAGTGCGGGTTACCGAGGAAGAAGTTTTGAATGTGCACGTGTGCTCTGAAAAGCTCACTCTCCATTGTTGATAACACATCCCCATTTTAATAATTTGTATGAGCGAAATCAGCTGTGCTGTCTTGCTCCAAATCACCTTTGTGCATTTGATTCATCACATGCAGATTGAAGAACTCAAACTGGTTTATACTACCCAAATCAAAATCGCAAAAATATGTGGACGAGCAGGAAGCAGGTGCCTTTAATTACTTGTCAAGTTTATTCTGCTAGCTCATAATGAGAAGATTATTGGCAAAGAGACAAAAAAAAAAACTACAGGAGCGATGAATACGGTAGCATTACATGTCATTTTCTTGAAAGCTGTCATGAATTTCATGTCTCAGTAAAGTTTATTTGCTCCGAAACTGCCGTGAAACTTTGATTTACTCGATCTTTGCTGATTCGGTTTTAGTTACTTTCGTTTTGACATTCTCTTCATGCATAACAGCCACCCCGTATGGTCTATCCCTCCTCTCCAGACTTCTTGCTCGAATATGCAGAACAAAATGTAAATATTAAATTACTTTAACTGCTCTCCCAATTTGTTTACTTTGAATTAGATTGCTAGTTTCCTGTCAAAAGTGAGAGGGGCTTTACAGAGTACTATGCACGAAAGCAGTAGCAGAAATTGAGCAGCGAGTGCAGCTCGAGGGTACCGTATGCCTACATACTTACTTGCGTTTTGCAAATTTTTCCACTTTTCCTTTACAAGGTTGTCAACTGAGTTTCAGAAATGATGCGATGCCCAGCAAAGTATATTTAAGTGGAAGGAGAAGACAGTGCAACTCTCCCGTGTCACCGGCTGCCTAAATTTACCACCTCTGGACGCTGATCATACACTCCATCTCCAAGAGCTAGAAAAGGAGGGAAAAAGTGAAGAACCAAAACCGCACGCAGACGAACCACAGTGGTGGGTTGCCGGTCCCCAGAGGTGGAAAAAATTGCAAAAATGTGGGCTGAAGACAAAGCGGCCCAGGATAGATATATGTAACCATGGCGTCGGTTCTATGTCGACCTTGTTGCCACATGATCCTCTGCATCCTTGCGAAAAGTTTCCCATCTTTTGTACTATACAGGAGTGATGAGAGGCGTGTAAAAGCACAATTACTCATTACAGTGCAGAGGAATACTGATTAGGCCTGGTCCTCCCCTGCCTTATACAATGCTGCAAACAGCTCCTGCGACAGAGTATACCTAAAAAAACTGCCTAATTATACCGAGTGCATACATAGACATACAGAAACGAAATTTCTCGACAAAATTTACACAAAAGCCGAGATTTTCCAGGTCGTGCTTCATTTCACAGGTCTGAGAAAGTGACAGCTCTAGGAAAACAATTTTTTACCACCATGCCATGAAATAATAGAGCTGAGCTGAGAAAATGTCATAGAAATGCAACCTTCCAATTAGTGTTTTAATCCTGCACTAATAATGTGATGATGATAATGACGAGACTGTTCAATCTCTATGTAAAGAACCTCCATATATCGAATTTCTCGATATTACAAAGTTTTTAAATTCTCTAATGCCACCTCCATTGAGGTGCAACACTTTGCTAGTCCCCCATATTTCTGAGGTACTGAGGATTCATGAGTGATTTTTATAAAAATCAAATATGACATTTTTTTAAACTGTAATCAAATCCCCCCCCCCCCTTTTTTTTCATTTGGTTCACTGGAAGGGAAATGCACAGTATCGGTCACACACAATTCTGTGGACGACTGAACCGTGCGGTAAGGGAAAGTGAGAGTGAGAGGGTAGGAATGAACGTGGAAAGAGAGAGGGAAGAGCAGTAGTGGAGAGTTTAGGGGTAATTCCAACAACCTGGGGATTTTTAACCTGCGCTGACATCGCACAGCACACGGACGCCTCTTCGTTTTGCCTCCATCGAAACGCAGCCACTGCGGTCGGGATCGAACCCAGGTACTCCAGCACAGTATTCGGGCGTCTTACCGCTGCACCACCACGATAGCTATTTTTAATTTCGGGCGATTTTGATGCCTTGTGGTGAACACACCTAACAATCTAGAGCTCTGAATTTTGCGTGAAATTAAGAACATAACTCGCATAATAAAGGGAAAAGGATTTAGCGCGAACACTCGTAAGTCATCCTGCCGATATGTACGGTTGAAAGTAAACGTTTTGCACCGCACGTTGCTCCTGAAGGAAAGTTTACGATTCTTTACTAAATCAACTGCAACAACCAAAAGGGGTTTTAACATTTTTACAATATGAGAACTTGCTGAATTTAGTGGGCAGAAAGAAATAGATGACAATACTTTGGTGCAGAAGCAGCAAGTCTCCAAACTTGAAACTTTTTCAAACGGCAAAAATCGCGTTTTTCACCTGCAGTGGTATACAGCTATTTCCCGAAAAAGCTACGCCATGACTTGCAAAACAGAGGTTCGTTCTTTTGTGCCAAGACATTTTCCCACAAAATAGATTTCATTGCAAACAAAAATAGTCATGGGACCTCGATGACTGGTTTTATCTGAACACACAATATATATTGTTGCTCTCCTTCAAAGCTTGCCTGATTAGCGACGCAGATCTGCACACTTCTGTGCAAGGTAGCGGCTCAGAATCTTGTGATGGTTCGGTATGTCATCCTCCGGGCAATCACTAGCCTTCAGGTAGTGCAGGAAAGCAGCTGAAAGGAAACCATAAAATAGGCATATGTGAGGTTAAAAAGGTTAAAATATTAGGCACGCTAAACCACAACAACACTGATGATGCACCTATCTATTCTTTGCACTCTTGAAACGGTCATTGCAGCTTCACAGCAATCAATATTTGCTGCCTTGCTTACAAATTTAAAAAACTGAAGTGAATGTGGTAAAAAGAAAAGCTAGAACACTAAAAAAATCAGTTGCGTGGAATATAAGTTTTCAGTTCATCAAAACAAGATTATCTTATTTGGAAAGAGTAGAAATGAAAGAGAGCAAGTTTTCAAGAAGAGAGTACCACCACCTCAAGGCGTGTATTGCCATTCCCTGAAAACCTCAGCAACGGAAGTGCCGAGTGGCGGCACTAAAAAATAAAACGCAACAAAAAGAAGTCAATAATTCCATATGTTTATTGTGTGTACATTACGGTGCATAAACTAAAATGCATACGCAATAAAATGGTTTGCATGATTAAAATTGAGTGCAGTAATCCTCTGATCATGCCAGTTGCGTCCGTCATGCCATCTTTAGTACGTTGAATCAAAATGAATAAGAGCGCATTTAAAGACCGCACTGCCGTCGCTTGTGGCGTAATGGATAAACACCACGTACCATGTATTCGATTCCTGTAGGTAAAACTTTATTTTCTTTAAATTCACAACATTCAAATAAATTGTGACGTACTACTTCCGTGCAGTGCTTCTGCATATTTTATTGGGTACCCAACTCACGTGCGTATTGGTTCTTCTACTGTGGCAGCTCAGCCATGCGTTGACGTAAACTAATATATTGCGCCTCGCCTTGCGGCACGGCCGCGGTGCCCCCCCCCCCCAAAAAAAAAAAAAAAAATCTGCTTCGCGCCAGCTTAAAATGAAAATGCACTGCAGAATATACCGTGTCATTTTCCCTGACCAGACGAAATTGTTGATGGTTTCCCTGCCATTTCCCTGATTTTTCCCTATGATTGAAATTTTCCTAACAATTCCCGGTTTTTCCGATCGCTAGACACCCTGGCACTTGAAACAGATCAGTAATTGAAATATGGTATTTTTTTACTTCCTATATGCACTCTGACAGCCCCTAACAGTATCATATAGGTGATCACACTTGCTGGAGGGACATGCAGACTTGGCATGCACCAAGAGCTGCAGGAACCTCACTCATGATACTGTATGAAACACACATGACATGCCTGCCACCTTAGCAGGTGACAACGGAAGGTACACTGCTGTTTTTTACTTCGCAATATCATTGTTGCACTGTTTGCCAGTCAGGCTACGCTGTGCAAGTACGTTGCTCCCCCACAAGGCAAAAGCAAGATGCTTGCAAAAGGAAGAATCCCCTGGCTGGCCCATCAACACTGTCCAAGTGTCACTACTCACGACGACATTATCCGCAAGGTGCACCTGCAGGTATAAAATGAAATAGCAGTAGTACATGGAAACTAAGACACCTTTTGTAGCGAACAATTCTAAAAGGCCACGGCACGATCTGGCCATTGATGGTTAGGACAGATGACTGTCCTACACATCTGTCCTACACAGCATCCGGTTACAGTGTGTGCTGCGTGTTTCTCTGTGAACTCCCATTATGCGATCTCGTTTACAACCATCGCCCTCTTGGCACTTACAATGCAGAAGAACACGTACTCCAAGACTGTTAGCTGCAGCATAATGAAGGCTTCTGATTGGAATATTTCAGAGGCGCTTTCATTGCGTAACTGGTTCATGAGGCTCCTTTGTTCTTACGGTCTCATACTGGGCAATAACCTGTCTTAAGCTGCTTGCTCAGTGAATTTTCTCGCAACTTACACGTGCTAGTGTTTCTGCTTTTTGTTCTTATATATGTGCTTTCGATGGGATGGTTTGCTAAATTATCCTTCGTGGGCACGATCGCTGCGTCCAAGTGTTAAAACAAAATGCCACATCACTCGCACTGCGTGGTTGGGGGCAGAGCGAATTTGACTTAAAGCAAACCATGAACACAGAGGAGGTAAAAAGGAAGTTGCAATTCGGCGCTTAATGAGCAGGGATAAGGGGGAGGGGGGGGGGAGCGCCACGCCACCCCTCCCACTGGATGCAGATGACCCTATCAACGCCACTGATACCACGCTCTTGGAGCGTGTTTAATTCATTAAATCTCGTACCTGACGCTTATTTTATCAGTCTTTACTTTGCACTCAGGACCTATTGACTTCAAAAATTAAGCACCATAAAAATATGGAGCACTGCACTCAGTAAATTAACTTATTGCTTTACTCAGTAACCAACATATATTATTTTTCCTCTACCTAATGTGAAAAATAGCGATGTTCAGAAAATTTACGATGAAGCGCCGATAATATTTGGACTTATTTCATATTGAAATACCAGGCAGGAATGACAAGCGATTTCGTAACGCTAAGTGGACTCAGACAGCACGCTGTAGATCGAATTGCTTGCCGAACTGGGACGAGTAGACGCAATCTCCAGGGCATTTTTTGTAACTTTCAAATATTTGCCCAAGCAAAAACTATCGCTGGAGATGCCCCATAGTTTGTGTCACAGTGCATTTGGAGCGGATGCTGTTGATGCAACAATGCGATCATGGCGGGAAAATGATTTCATGATGCGAGGACTGCGTGAAAACATACGGCTAGCAGACAACGCGTCCGGCTCCGCTCCCGGATTTACTGTCAACTTTGCCACCAGTGGCAGGGCCGTCGCTTTGCCCCAGGGTGCGTATGTTATTTTCAAAAAATTGTTAAGCCTAAAATAAATGCATCCTGCATGACTGTACTGCGCCTAATAAATAGATATAATATGATAACCTGAAAATATGCTTCAGAGTCATTGTGGTCATATTGCACAAAATTCAGGCAATAAATGTACTGCTTACCTGACCATTATCATCCGCAATCCGAAAAAGATGGCCGTAGCTCCAATGGCATTGCAACAGCTTGTATGTTGCAATGATAATGATAATGATCAATGTATGTTTGATCATTATCTTGAAAAGCTAAATTTTCGGTTGCAAAATGTGAAAAGTCGCATGTTCTGCAAATCTCAAAAGGGTCGTGACAGGAAATATTTGAAGAAAGAATAACCATTGAATTTGATTCCACATTAACAAATTATAATCCTTGAAATTAAAGCTGATTTGGTGCAATAAACTATTTAGAACATAATTTGTTTCATTTGTTTCAATAGCTGACTAGTCTGGCAACCATTCATGACTGCACAACAAAATCCCACTTCTTGGACCGTAACAAATGAGAAACTCCGCATGAAGTGACCTTTTGAACCATACTCCATTTAAAATTCTTCTGACCCAAAAGTATGCTCTATGGCTATTTAGGATAAAAAAACTCAAATTTGCTGTTTTCAAGTTACCCCATCAGCTGCTTTTAGCTTTTTCATGACAGGATTTCAGTGATTCCTACTCAATGCGCATGTGTCATTAAATGAGTCTGATGACCTTGTGATGGTTCCTTTAAATACGCTCAATAAATAAAATTATTGGATGCACCTGCACATCAACCTGCATGCTTCTTCTGATTTGTGACTACTCGTGTAGGGCTGGGAAACATCGAGACTTTCTAAATATGACATCTAACTTCATTTCAAATATCTCGAGCATTTCCTTAAGCTTATTCTTGAGCAAGAATCACAAACCTACCTTTACAAGTGCTGGAAGGATGGAAAAATACAGCGCAGAGAAGGACGACGACAGAATGAAGACACATAGGACACACGAGCGCTGACTTGCAACAGTTTATTTCGAGCCTCAGAGCCTTATTATACAGATGAAACCCCCAACATCATACATGCGCAGTAGGCGATACATTCATATCTTAAGTATATCAACTCCTTACCAGTAAGAGCGATAGAAGGCTTGACTACGCAAGACCCACCCAACCGATCTATTATTTCAGCTTCTATAATCTCACGAGTCAGTTGACATCGGTTTTTTTGCGATACCATGGCATTGTTGGTAGTCATGATGACACACGGACATTTCATCTGGATCGTGTTGGCTTACATTTTCGTCATTACAGTTTAGTTTACATTTCCTGCAGTGTACATCCAAAAACCCTCCTCGCTTTTCAGACACATTGTTAGAATGTTCCCGGAGGCGGTCGTTGAATAACCTACCGCTTTGCCCTACATAGCTTTTCCCACATTTCAAAGGGATGCTGTAGACCACTGAACACGAACATTCTACAAACTTTGTACGGTGGTTCTTCTTGCAATTAGGGTTTCTTTAACCACCGGGCCTTGTCAATCTGCACAACTTCTGCAGCTTATCGGGGGCAGAAAAGACAACTTTCACATTCCCCGTTCACCGATCTTTTTCAGGCGTCAGCGCTCGTGTGTCCTATGTGTCTTCATTTTGTCCTCGTCCTTCTCTGCGCTGTATTTTTCCATCATGAATAACCAACACGCCCAGACTGCCACGGTATTGAACTTACAAGTGCTGGAATCAGAGTTCCCTGCATTCTGAGTCCCTGGAGTACGCTCAACTGAAAAGTAAAGAAGCCATAAAGATATTCTCATGTGTGCGTGCCGCTCACATTATACACTCGCCGATCATTTTTTGACTCGGTGGCACCCGGGAAATGGTCTGAATAATCGAACAGTCTGAAAAATTTGTGAACTTGAAAAAAAATCCCTTTTCTACAGAAGCTTGTCTGCTTTGAAGAAATCATGAACTTCGCTGCTCACCATGTTTAGTTTCTAGTAGATAACAGGGAGTTATGGCATAGCACCATCCACTACTGTGGTCGGTTCCCGCGCTCTGCTAATGCGCATACGCCCGCGATCCTAACGGCGGGCCCGGTTGCCACTGCAGATGCGCTGACTGGTGCTGACGTGGTAGACATGCGCGCCACCTGGAAGCATGCAACTACCTCATGGCAGTGACCGTATGCACAGTGGTGCTTTGCTGAAGCAGTTCGTGCTAAGCTGTAGTCATTGCAACCCCCCAGTAAGAGTATTTTGGCCACTCATGCTTTTGTCGTGTCCATGTACTTCACAACGACGCATGGGGTCATGCTTGCCGCAAACGAATGCTCAAGCCTGTTGCGTGAGCCAAAACCATGCAGTTCCCGTTTCCATGGTTAACGATAGTAGCACAGACCGCGAGATGAACTCACAGGGAAAAAAACGAGTGGAACGAGACGCTAAATGAATGCATTGTCCTCCCCCCCCACTTCCCTTCACTTTTCTCTGCTGCAACAGCAACGGTACACAGAGAGCCAATAAAGCTAGTCCGTCAGAATGACTCGCTTCACCTATAAGCTTTCCCGGGCACGCAAACCGGAGTTGTTTGCGACGATGTCTGCTCGCTTCTATTTCATGCCTAGAAAAAAAAATTCTTTGGCAAAAATCGATCTCCACAGTATTGCTGCCGCCCTATTTGGTCCGAAAAATCAAGCTTTTAGACACCAAGGGACAGAAATATCGGCTGTGAAAATGTACTTACTTCTATGGAGTGCGTGACAGTTCCTAAAAAAGTGCAAAGTATCGTGGAAGCCCCAATTATTGGAGTCCAAAAACTGTGTTGGCTACTGTACTCGTCTCTTACATGACAATGTGTGCGTATGTTTAGGTTATAAGGGATACCGAAATGAAGCATTCTAGTAACTTGAGCCCCGAAAGGTTCATTATCCTGCACTGATATCGCAAGTACATGGACACCTTGCTTTTTCCATTTGGTTTGGACAACTCTCTTACAGAGTGCTGAACTGCTGAACATTTGACAGGATCCTGCAAGTTTCAGGATGATAAAACATGAACTGAAGTGAGATTAGCACCCACTATAGCAACAAGCGACCGCAGTTGATACAATGCACCATGTTCCAGCGCCGACGCCGTATCTAAGTGGTAGACGCAGCACTCTCAGCTGCTTGTGTTTTGAGAACATGGCACTACAATAGTTCATGCCTACCCAGGTGAAAAGTTTCTGCTGGTTTCTTGCTGTTTCTTCTGGAATCAGCATATAATCTGCTGGTTTACTGCTGGTTATGTTGGTTCCAGCAGGGTGCTTACTGGTTTTCTGCTGGTCCCAGCAGGCTGCCTGCCGGCTTGCTGCTGGTACCAGCAGGATGCTTACTGGTCCCAGCAGGCAGTCTGCTGGCTATGCTGGTGCCAGGAGGATGCTTGCTGGTTTTTCTGCTGGTCGCAGCGGGCAACTTGCTGGTTACACTGGTTCCAGCAGGGTCTTTCTGGTTTTCTCTACTGGTTCCAGCAGATAATGGTTTCCCGTTGGGAATTGCTGATGGAACCAGTAGTTAATCTGCTGGATTTTATTGGCTAGACCTGGATCCGGCAGTGCCCCCAGTGAGTGTGTTTGGACTGGTCCTATTTCATAACCTACTGGCTTTCAACTACAACTGTTGGTCACAGCATTGTAAACTAGTCTGAATTTCGTTAGGGAAAAAACAGTGTCTGCATGACAGCACAAGAGAGATATCATCGCACTTTGCGAGTGGACGTCTCATTTTTGTGTAAATAAAACAAACAATGAATTAACTAGTCCAACAATTCATTCTTTAATTTTGGATCTGCTCTTTCTAGCTAAGGGCCTACTACTTTTCAATCGTATGTACTGATCCATTCTAGAAGGGTTGTGGCAGAATATGACAATCAAGTTTGGAAATGTAAATATCAGAATTTATATTGTACACACCTGTGCAGTGCACTGGAGAAAATAGTTATCTTCAAAGTGGAAATGGCAAACTTGACACACAATGCAGATTCAGAGAATTTATTGTTCATTTCAGAGGCATTCAAAATCTGGTAGCAGAAATGTTCATGAATTTACAATAGCTAAATTTCACGCACACTGAAAAAAATCATTGTAATTTCTTTTAAAATTGTTTTGATACGCTATATACAATTCATTATATCTATTTAAAAAAAGCATGAGAGGCATAGTCATAACAATCGAACTGAACAGGAACAAGATGCACCAAAACAAATACTTGTCTGTAAAGTAGCAACTCAGCACAGTGGCAACAGTGGCAAAGTCCAATGGCAAAGGGGCTGCATTTCCCAATGCAGTAGCACTTTAGATGCCTCAACTGCTCAGCCTGTGCACCTAGGTTCTATGGAGGTGAAAAGAAAAGATGCACAGGGAATGCATGTTGAAGAGCTCTAGAGATGAAAGTTAATTTGGAGCCCTCCACTAATGATGTTCCATATATCCATTTCATTATTGAGTATTAAACCCTAAGAAAAATACAATGTTTTCTAGAGATGAAAATTTACATCAGCAAAAGGAGCTATTACAGTAGCACTAGCTTTGCATTGTTAGACATAAATGTGTTCGGGTTGCTATTAGGCCATAATTAAAATCGGCTTATAGGGTATGATTTTACACACCTACATTATCCTAGCTGAGGACCCAAAAATGAACTGCAGGTGGTCAAAAACGCAAACTGCAAGCAATTTTCTGGGGTGAAATCATTTCTGGCATAGAACAGAAAGTGAAAGAAAACAGGTACGCTCATTACCCTGTTAGCAACCGACAGAGAGCATTTTCAAAAGAATTCTTACAAAGAACCCTTTCCATTGAATTAAATATAGTTACATGGCCCAAACTTAGTAAAAACCTCCACTAGTTGCTGAGAATTAGCATCCTCAGATCTCAAAATGTGCTCTGTACTGAATTACAACGTGACAAGAATCTATTTGAAAGTACAACAATCCATAAATTGTCTGTCGTGTCCTTGAAGGAAACACTGTGCTTTATTTTTAGGCATGTTCCCAGATAGGTCTGTAAGGCTGAGCTGTGTGTCTTGTTCAAGACCTGGAGACACAATAACTCGATCATGTTCCACAACAGGGCCACTTATGATGTTACCAACTTTGTCTCGAACAAGGTGAAGCAGCTGGTCAGACACAGCTCGAGGGCTGCTGAGAAGTAAAGCACCTTTAATATTTGATAGGCCAGGTTTTGTCAAGAATGTCAGCGTACGGGGGCTAGCTAAGGCGTTCAGACTCCTGAAATTGCTGGCCATCATGAGGCGCTCCACAATCTGCAGCGGTGCACCTTTTGCTGATGTGACTAGCGGCTAAGTTGGCCAATATTTGACTCAAATAAAGCAAGAATGTGCCCAAAGTGGTCCTTGGTGCACAGCACTCTAAGGAATGTGCAACTACTGATGCACATTGAAGGTGATGTGTTTTTCTCCGTAGAGAAACTGCATGTCAACAATAAACTTTACTAAGCAATCTGTGCTCTCAGCTATGTCATTTATGGTCACTATGTCCTGTAGAAGAAGGGCAATACCCTTCACAAGTAATACAATGTGTTTAAGGTATTGCTGTAGAAGGATGCCTTCTAAAGATGGCAATGCAAAATACAAAAGCCGCTGTTGCCACTCAGAGGCTTTCCAATATTTCCTCAGCGAAATTGAGCGTGGAAGGCGCGGCACTCAACTATGTGGTTTTATAGCGCACAAATGCTCATCTATGGCTGCTACTGTTTGTGGTGCCCCAACGTAGTGCTGCTGCCCTACATCAGAAAGCCAGTTCTTAATTATCTGCCGTGACACACCTAGGAGCACACAGTGCATATAATCTGGGGTAAAGCCCCAGATTATTATAAAGTATGAAATATTATTTAAGGGTGTTACACCTTTTACACCATGTACAGATTGTCCAGTTTCAGCAGCCTCAATCATCGTGCTCTTCGTGCCTTCTGCAGTCCTGTCAGGCACAACACTGTTCACTAGGTATTTGACGGATCCTGTTTGGCATAGTTATAAAAGAGGAAAAGATGATAAATTTAGAACTTCACAAATTTTACATACAGTTCAGTGCCTCTAAATATTGACACATTTACTGACACCTGCATTCGTTAGAATATACTTCTAGAATGCATTTTTAAAAGCTGACAATGTGCAATCATCTTGAAACATGATATTGGTACTACAAACAACATACACTTCTAGAAGTGCCCCTGAGCTGTGAAGTGGCAAGGCCAAATACACTGAACACTAACGTGTTTATAGAAAAGGTGCTTAAAAAGAAAATATGCTTTAATACATTTTACAAGAAAGCAGACTGAACTCTTAATTCTGTTATTATCATCACTAACCATCTACTGAAGAACCAGGGTGCAAACACCATCCACAGCTGTAGTACCCGTCGAATTGGGTCAAGTGCTGCATGGCCGCCCGTGCAGGTGCATCAGCACAGCAGCTGAAGCAGTACACCTGCGTAAACAAGCACATAATTTCAGTGTTAAATATCACAAACTAGCAAATATACAGCCAATGCTAACAACATCCAGACACTATTTGACAAACATATATCTTTTATTTAATACGTTTGCTGCAATCCTATAAATAATGTACACTGCCTTTAATCTACTGCAATATGATTGAGCACTACTTGTCACATTTGGCAGCGGTACCAAACACTACACAAATAGCATGAATATTGGCAGGATTTTGTCATAGAGGGGGGGGGGGGGGCATCCCACTGCATCAAAGTATGGGAGGGATGGGGGTAAAACTTCACATGGACAACTGCACTGAGCTATCAGCAGTTGTGTGTGCCATTCTCTGCCGTCTTTGGCTTCAAGCACATCACATTGCATACCAACTGTGGAGCACATTGCTGCCCAGCATTGTGTTCCACAAATTACAGTTGTATGCACTCTAACATAATGCAGCATTAACAAATAATGTTCTGAAGCTCTACTCCGTAAGCAATTTAAATAATAAACTGAAAAAATACACTACCTTTCAGTACACAGCTTTGTTGGCAGCCATCCATTTGATTCCATCAGTGGACAAATGATCCATTTGTTGCACAAATGCACCTAATAGCAGAGTCATGTCTGGATGTTTCTGGCCGTACCACAGAGCAGATACAAGGACATTTTTCTGCCGAATGTTCGTCGGTAGTTCGGTTAACTGAACTGGCCACACAGAAAATTTCGGCGACTTGAAGACTGGACTTGCATCAGTGTTAATAGTTAGGGTGAGGTCATATTTGGACTCTAAATACTGCCTAAGGTCTCTGTAAAGGGAGCCATCTGTTACATCGGTCGTTCTTTCATTGTCGACATACAAACTCTACTGTATAAAATTAAGCCTCTCACAGAGTGGAGTGGCGACATCATTTTCGCATAGCAGAGAACAAAGTAACTTGGCAATGGGCAGTGTTAAAAAAACGTGTCCATCCTGAAGCATCTTCTGGCCAGTGTATTGACGCCCGCACTCGGAACACGTTTCTTGTACTGCGTTCCTCTTAGCAAGATTGCCAGTGGTCTCGGCAAAAAGCCTCATACAGTTCCCACAGTAAAAGTGAAAACGGGCAGCTTGTAACTTTAATTTCAGCCCCGACACTCTTTTTGAAGCGATACTTTGTCGCAGGCATGTCGTGCCGAGCTAGCACGTGCATTATTAGCCTTTGGAGGGATTCAACTCCCTTCCACGGAGTCCAAACTCCAAAACAAAGTTGACTGTTAATGCCAGCAAATCATCAGCAGAAAAGGCACAGTCTTCCTGCACAACTTGTGACACGTTTTCTGCGTCGATGGGATTCTGTGGGTCCTCACTTGATGTTGACGCCGCCGCCGATTCAGCATTCAAGGGGCCTCCATTGTTCTCGGTATCCTGTGTCTGTGCTGGCAGGTGCGCCCACGCCACGTCACTTTGTGCAATTGCAATCGAAGCCGCCGCATGGCCTAATCCGGGAACGGCACTACTGAGGGCTTGAGTTGCCTCATTGTCCTGCTGCAGAGCGCGGCATTCCTGTGCGCGCAGGGCTGACCTCTGCAGAAACGTTTTCATTGAGTATGGGATGAAGGAGGCGCTTCCTGGGTTGAGGTATTCCTTCCTATGGGCCATACTTCATCCAGTGCGGCTCCCTGCACACCATGAACTGACTGCAAAGATCTCGCTGCAGTATTATCGCTCAACTAACTCAAACTTCGGTCCGCCCGCTTCCGCACATCATCATACCTTTTAGGTCTTCGATTGGTCTGGATGAAGTTGGATTTCTAGCTACCCCAGAGCTGCCCGATTTAAAAATAATTACTTGATTACTTACTCCTTGCACTCAGTCTAAATAACTGATTGTTACTAAATATTTCTGTACAAGAATTATTGTTTACTTATGTTTATTTTCTTCTGAAGTCAGGCGGTACGCTAGACCCATTCAAAAGGGTACGGTCTCATCGTCATCGGTATCGCGGACATCATCGGAGGAAAAGAAATGGAGGAAAAGCAAGTGCAGTGTGTTTGGTCATAGTGAAGCTGTGCGAAGTTTGTGTTTTTTAATCTCGCCTCTTCATTCACGATGTTCGCCGTCGTGCGGTTCCTCAGTGACGGCGATAATCACCTACACGTGATTTCTGTGAGCGACATTGAGGATTTCTTGCTGAAAAACGGCAGTGACTTCGGCAACCGTTCTGTATACTGAGCTTACTGGCGAGATCCAGTTGACGACAAAAACAGTGGACTGTACAACGCTCAAGTTTTGATGCTGGCAGGCATGGTTAAGTTCTCTTATTGCTTTATGCATGTATATAGGTCCCATTTCTTACAGAAAGCGAAAGCGACGCCCACGACAAAATGCGTGCAAAGAAGGTGGCAATCCCGAAAATACAAGTATCTGAAGAAAGGTCAGATGACAACGAGAAGTCGCAAGCAAAAAAGAAAAGGGCTGAAAAAAAGGTTGGGACAACTAGCTTTACTGCATGCAATAGGCAATTTTCGGCACTGCCCCGTTTAAATTGTTTTATGTGTTTTCTTAATCTTTCAGTGAAAAAGAATGATAAAGAAAACTCAAACAGGGCAATGTACGAGGAGATTTAAAAAGAAAATATTGAAGAAGCACACAAAATAGCCCTAGTCTGTGCAAAAATCTGGATCACAGGTAAGGGTGCTTGTTGCTTTTTTGTTTCAGCACATTGAAGAAAGGTTTTTAAGAAAGGTAGCGAAAGCAAATTTCGTTACCTTAAACGTTACATAATGTATTTTCAGCCAATAAAAAGGGCAAGGTATCCAGTCACTACATCATCGGACAGTGATGACCTGGTTGCAAAAAGTGAATTTCATGGAATTAAAAGAAAGATGCAAGCCTGGAAAGGGCGCGCCAAGGAGCGGCAAGAAAGTGAGCTTCAAAAGGAAAGGGACTTGTGCAAGTCTGGTGCCAAGGAGCTGCAGGATGAAAACAAGTTCTTAAGACAGCAAATGGCGAGCTTGCAAAGATGCCTTAAGTCCAAGCTTTTTCAGTGTAAGAACGCTTTTTCCTCTGCATTTATATCTCTATGACCCACATGTGAAATGGCTTGAACATGACAGCTTGTGGGCTTTTTGTAAATTTGCCCATTTCTTTCTTTTTGTATACAGGCGAGCAGCAACAAGACAAGAAACATTCCAGTGAGCATATGAAGACAGGTTTGTTTCCCGTTGGTACATGATACTGGAAGCTATGCATAGTTGCACAATGACAATCACAGTTGCCATGATGTAGATTCTTTCTCTCCTGCTTTGTCAAATCAGTTTTTCCTTTTTATCAAACCACAATGTCTACCCAAAGTACGTTGACACATAATGTCATGAAGGCTTTGTCTTTAACTGGTGCAATTGCTGCATCAGGGCACAGAGCGCTGAACATTTTATTCATTTTGCAAAAGCATATTAGGAGTCGAATTGCATCAAGATGGCAGCATCTATCAATAGGTTGCGCAAGATATAAATGCAATCCTAATTAAATGTCAACTTTCTTAAATTGAGTGCTAAAGTCATACAACTGATTTCAGGAAAGCTGTTTCCTAGCTCTGGCTCATGGCAACACTTCAGAGTGATATTTTTTATTGAAAGTTAAAGCTAGCAGACTGTTAAGTCAGCACTTGACAGTTTTAGAAGCAACCATTGCTACAGTATATTTGAACTCCCACTGCATGCATGTGCCACTTTATAAGATGGCTGCAGTGAGTAGAGACAAATCTAGCAGGATTGGGGTATTAAGCAGCAAACTGATGTGCGTGAAACATGTTTTATAATGTGAACTGTTATTTCGTCGCAGTTGCTACTGAGGATTTTGCAGTTTCTACTGAAGACCTGGTTGGGCGTAAGTACTTTGGCTCTTTATGTAATTTCCTGCATTTCAAAATGAGCTGCAGTTACATAAATACATCGTTGTAACTTTAGAACCATTGGAGACGGAAAGCACAACCTACATCAAACCTATTCCCGGTGAGTGACAGATCTTTTTTTATTGCACAAATTCTGTCTGCAGTTAAAGAAATGTGACAGATCATGCTTTTTATTATTCTTAAATGCTATGCAGCACCATGCTTTTCTGCTGCTGCAGAAGCAGAGGAGGCTCAAGAGCTGCACTGCCTCATACCTTCAGGTAATCAGTAGGCTCAGATATGATCTCAAATATTATACACTTCGTTTTGTGTTGCCATTACAAAGATCCTTATTTTTCTCTTTCTAGCTCCAAGCGGAGAATTTATTTACTTGGAATATCGTTCTGTGAGTAATATACTGTGTAAATAAGTCAGCTACTTATCATGATCATTTTCTTTCTCTTGCTGCATACATACTGAATGGATTTTAAATAATGCAGCTAACAGTAGAAGCGTGTTGTGTGCAATATGTTTACCATATTTATTTTACAAAAGCAAGGACTCTTTCTTCCTAGCATGCTCAAATCCATTGCTTCAATTCAAGCCAAGCATAACATCAGTGTGACCAGAGCTCATTCCTTTTTATGCGCGGAGCACACACTATTCATATGATGATACGTTTACAAGAAGAAGCGTGCAGTATTTTTCATGTTTTTTTTTTTCTCTCATTGTTGCTAACAGTATATATTTTTTCATGTTCTTACATTCATGGCCATGGATTTCGATTGAAGTCAGCTACTATCACAGCATACTTTTATTCAGCGGGATGCTGTTTATTTCCTTAGCCTGACCTTATGCAGGGTGCGACTAAAATTGGCCTTTTATTTTGCTTGTTTCACAGTTCCATTTAGCAAAAGGTGTTATTATCAGTGGAACATCACCTGAAAAAATATTCAGAAATAAGGTAGGAACTTTAGTTATAAAGGACACAGAACAAGCGATATGGGGGAACGACATCCCCATGACAAGGAGCGTCAGAGGGACAGCTTGCTCCATGAAGAAAGCGAACGGGGAGAAGCGAAAACTGCCCTGACACCTCATAAGCTTCTTGTTGTGCGAGGTACGCTGTTGTCAGGCAACTGTTGCTTGCTCTATTGCATGCCATAACCTATATTTTCACTGCCGGGCATTATGAACAAACATGCAGTAAAAGCAGTCATACTTTTAGCATAGCATGTTGCCAAACTGGCACATTGCATTGAAATTACCAAGCATATACGTCTCCTTTAAAAGCCGCTTCATTCAGGTATTTTAAGTGGCATGCATTGCAGGCTGCTGTATTTATTCAATGTTCTGGTGCATATGATATTGCATTGCAATAGATGGCGCCAAGATAACTTGCATGGTTTGGTAGCTTTCGTAAAGCTGACAAGTGATGTGTATTTTTGTCCAATGTTATGAAGGAGCACTGAACAAGGGCGCCTCAGTTCGCAGGTGGAGCCAACGATGATCGCTTTGCCCAGATGAAGACAAGTGGACACCTTTCTTCATCAGCGATCATCACTGGCAGGGGTGTAAATAGGCTTTTGCTTCCGAAGAAGAAAAGCTGGGGAAGTGAAAGTGGGTGAGAAGAAAGCAGTTGAAGGAGTGTAGGGGGGAGTATGGGTGAGAAGAAAGTAGATCATGAAGTAAAAAAAAAAACGTTTCTTCAATATCTATTTCTCAGCCTGGAACCAGGGATCCTGAGGTCTGCAAAAACGATAAATGCCCAGTACATGGAAAAACTACAATAACCTGTAGGTGATTAGTGGTAATTGAAGCAGATTTTATGCAGAAACAGTTTCTTACAAAAGGACAGGCTTTGCAAAAGGCCTTGATAAAGAAGATATCTAAAGGCAACAATTCCTAAATCTTTCTGCAAAGAGGGGGGGGGGGTGGAAGAGAGGGACAATGCAACAGAATAACCACACAGTGAGCCACAAGTGACATTAAAAAAAAAAGTTTGGGGGCTATCTCAAGTAGAAAGCGATAAGGAGGAAATGTGCTTGGAGAAACATGTGCAGCCTATGCTTTTAGGGAGGCGAATACAGTGTATATATGCTGTGACACTTCTTTTGGGAGCATTTAAATCAGAAAGACCATAAGTTTGAAGAGATTAAATTATATATTCTCCAGTCACGCTTTAAATCTGCAAGGGACAAAAATATAGAGGCATATCTCATTCATAAATTTAGAACATTGAAACCAGCAGAAATAAATATCTTTAAAGGAATGTTAGAATACCTTAAGTATATTACCTCTGCACCATACCTATTCGGGAAAACAATCCCACATATAGTTAATCGTACACTTTATTCACAGCACATGTACACACTATTACCCTCCACAATAGCATAAGCTGCATATGTTTCTCCAAACACATTTCCTCCTTATCTCTTGCTACTTGAGTTTGCTCTCCAACCTTTTTTTTTGCATGACAGTTGTGGTTCACTGTACAGTTATTGTTCTGTTTCTTTGTCCTTCTCTTCCCTCCCCCCGCCCCTCGCAGAAAGTTTTAATTCCTTAGATATATTCCTTGTCAGGGTTCATTGCAAAGCCTGTCCCTTTGTAAGAAAGTGCATATGCACCAAACCTGCTTAAGTGGTGACTAATCATCTACGGAGTTTTGTAGTTTTTCCTGGTACTGGGGTATTCATTTCTTTTGTAGGCCACAGGATCCCTGGTTCCAGGCTGAAAAATACATACTGAAGAAACTTTTTTTTCTACTCCATGACCTACTTCCTTCTCACCCATTTTCCTCCTCCACACTCCTTGACCTACTTTCTTCTCACCCACTTTCTCCCTCTCCACCATTTCTTCTTCAGAAGCAAAAGCATAACTAAACCCCTGCCTGTGATGATCGCCCAGACGAAGAGAAGTCCACTTGTCAAAACATTGGTTGGCTCGGCCTGCGGACTGAGGCGTCCCCCTTTACCTTTGTTCAGTGCTCCTTCATACCATGTAAGTCATCTTGCTCTCGTTCTACTTTTGTCCAATGTTGCAGTTTTTGTGTCATTTTAATTGCTGACTGTCAAGCTCTGGCTAAATAGCATAGCAGTCATAGTTGCTTCATTTGTCGGTATGTGTTTTGTAATGTGTTTCTTTTTGTACGCAAGCCTGCCATAAGGCATATTATAGAAACTCATGTAAATTATTTCGGTATGTTTTGTAATGTTGAAGTTTGATTCTGCCTGTGCAGAAACACTCTAGCACTGGGTCATCCAGAAGTCGGTAGACATTGCCGAGACAGACAAGAACATGGCAAGGGCTTACTGAAAAAATTCAAGATCTGTTGAAACCAAAACTACGGAAGCAGAATAAATGTGAAAAATTATGTGTTTCCAGATGTGGGGGCACATCTGCTTGTCGGAGCTGCGCATGCAAATAAAATTTGAAAAACTATGACTGTGTTTCTCCAGGATACACATGGATGCTGTTGATAGCACTAAGGTGCCGTCCCGCATTATGTAGGTTTTTTTTTAGAAAAATAATTTTACCACAATGGAATATGCACTAAGAGTTTGGACCCACTGCCATTCCTTGTTACTGCATTTGTAGCACAAATGCACTAACAAGGAATCTAGCAGTCAATTTCATACTTTTGTGCTGTTCATTTGCTGAAAAGTGCACAAGAACAAGTGTTTTGGTTCATGAAGACAAAAGCTTGTTGCTTAGAGGTGTTCTCCATATCGACGAGTAACGAGTAGGCTAACTTCTCGCAACCCCCTGCTGGAACCGGCCCCTTTAATCCAGTGGCTGCTGGTCCCAGAAGCTGATGGTCCCAGCATGAAATTAGCAGAAAACCAGCATGAAATTTTCATCTGGGTAAATTAGGCAAAAAATTATGAAACAAAGCAAAAAGATATGGGGTGAGCAGTGTGCATCCATTGCTTCCAAACAATTACTCGCAGACTCCTGCATGTCAGTAGCAGGAACAGCGGAGCAGGCTGGCGACAATAGGCAGAGTCGGTTTCCCGGAACAATTGTGCTGGACGAGCAGGAACACGCCTGAAGACCCAGTTAGCTCTTCGCTTGAGAGTGTTCACCAGCGCC
>JAJIZL010026321.1:71204-86916 GCA_023969395.1 Amblyomma maculatum
ATGAGGTTAAGGAGTTCGCAGGGGTCAAGTGGATGCAGCTAGCACAGAACCGGGTTAATTGGATAAATTTGGGAGAGGCCTTCGCCCTGCACTGGGTATAGCCAGGCTGATGATGATGATGATGATGTGACTTAAAAATTGCTTAGAAGAATGGGCAGCCAGTCGGCATTCATGCCCGTGCATTTCTTTCCTTTTTCCTACAGTCGCAACCGAAGCATATCGAGCGGCTTCACATTCAAGAGCTCTTCTTTAGTGGCATTCAGATAACTGCAGCTGCATTCGATTCAGCCGTGGTTCTCACTGCCGGAACCGGTTCAGTGTGTGCTGCACCAAAACTCTTATTTATTTATTCATTTATTGTTATTTCCCCTCAAGGTAAGAACATTACAGAGGGGAGTGGGTGGAGTACAAGATACCAAAAATGCACAGCATCAAAAAGTATACAAGTAAAAAAGATGTCAGCATAGTTAAGAATTTTGTAATATTGCACTAGTATTACTTCGGACTCAAAAAATGTACTATAAGGTATCATTAAACAATATTTAAACAGTATTTTCGCGGAAATGTTTAAATGCACTGTACTCTGAGGTGAACACAGAAAAATTAAAGCAAAAGTTATATAGTACTAGAGAAAATTTGCATGGTCGACATTGCCCATGGAAGACTGGAATAATGAAAAATTAGTGATGGTTCAAATAGGGCTGGGAATTCGATTCCAATTTTTCGAAGTGCGGGGTATGAATGAGTCAAGAAAACTTCTCCAATTGCAAGCAGGTATACCCACTTTGTGAATGTGGTCTGTGCGGTATGATATATAAGAATGCCAAATGAGCAATTTATTGTGTAGGTCATCATGATATATGTTATGAAAGAGGCATATGCATGCGAGCTTTCAACAAGTTGCGATAGTTAACAGGTTGAGATTAAATTTCATCGTGGATACGCTGGCAGTGCGACGATAGCTGGAGAAGATGATACGAGCTGCGTTGTTCTGAGTCATTTCTAACTGGTTGATAAGATCCTTAGTGCATGGATCCCCAGCTGATGATGCGTATTCGAGTTGCGAACGAACAATAGTTTTGTAGAAGAGAGGCTCAGTGTTAGCAAGGGCTGGGTGAAATTTCAGTTTTAAGTAGCCTAACAGGTGGTTAGCTTTGTTGACAATGAATTTGACGTCAGTTTTCCAGCTAAGGTTAGATGTGATATGAATGCCTAGGTACTTGTATGAGATTATTGATTCGAGAGCAACGTTGTTAAAATTATATGCTGGTAAGTTGCCAGTCGACCTTGACACTCGTAAGAATTTACATTTGTAAACATTTAGTGTCATTTCCCAACACTGCACCAGGAAGAGATATTGTTAATATGTTTGTATTGCGCGTACGTCATCATCAGTTATTATTTCACGGGAAAGGGCACAATCATCGGCAAATAGATGAATTGATGAGGTAATGGAATCAGGCAGGTCATTAATTATTATTAAGAATAGTAAGGGCCCAAGCACGGTACCTTGCGGAACACCAGAAAGGACGGGGTGTAAGCTTGAGTTAGTGCCATTAGCTGCTACGAACTGCTGACGTTCTGTTAGAAAACATTAAAGCCATTTCAGTAGATTAGTATCAAATCCTATTGTGCGCCGTTTTAGTAGCAGAAGCCGGTGGCAAACCTTATCAAACGCCTTGGCGAAATCTTAAAAGATGCAATGTGCAGTTGAATGACGATCAACAATTGTATGCCGCCTGTGGGCATTGTACAATGCTCAAGAGATTGCTGGAATACTTTAGACAATAATCGAGGCATATATTCTCGTGCTTTTTAAAAACGTTGAGTTTTTAAAAACATTTCTAGACTGTGATATGTGTAGTTTTCAGAATGCTGTGAAAAAACCTCCACGGATATGTGCCTAGTCCTGATGCAACCGGTTTCTTTTTTTATGTGCTGCTCAAGTGTGCACTTTCAGCCTTGGCTCGTGGGATGTTTCTGAGCATCATGATTTCACACCTAAACCAATGATGACTGTGCTGACTAAATTCTGTATAGAGCTCATGAGTCGTGAAAAATATAAATAATTGTTGCCTTGCCGTCTTGGTTAACGAGAACAATAAGCCAGCATGCCTGAAAGCTAAAATCGAGGCGAGTGAAGAAACAGCAATTGTATCACAGTTGTCCATACCTCATGGGACTTATGTGGTGGTATCAAAATCACTGCTGTCTCTATACTGCTGAAACAGAGACAGGAACAGTAAGAGAAGAAATTTGATAAAAAAATATTGGCAGTCATAGCAAATACCTTGGGCTGATCTGTGTATAGAAATGTCTTTTATGCTGCTGCAAGTAAGAAAACAACCAATATAGGAGTCTAGACTCCTTGAACAACAAAGTCTTAGGCACAATCATCTTTCCTACTGAAGTTCAGAATACTGTACCAATTCGTGAAGTGCTAAGAAGCAGAAGAATTTTGTATTATGGTGTCCAGCTTTCGCACTACTTTCTTTTCTTTCGCCCCTAGCATGCTAATTTTTTCCTGTGTGCACAAATAGAAAACGTGTTTCTGCCCATTAGGTTCTGTCCATTCTGTAGATTATCATTGAATATGATGAATAAATAGACTGGAAATCAGTGTAGTCTGGGGCAAGAAACATGCATGTCGGCGCACTCACATTGCTGGTAACATCTTGCTTCTCCCATTTAGCTTATAAATGTCATTATAGATATTATCGACAGTGATATGGATGCATAGGTCTCATATTAATTCAGTGACATAACTGTACGTGATATGTGTTTTCTTGTTGCAACCACATTTTGGATTAACACGCAGTGATCAGCTATACGGATTTGCCCAGCACGCATGACGTGCTTCCATGTGCCAAAATTCCTCACCAACTTGTGCTGTCCTGGCAACACACGCTACTCAAAGCATACAGAGCAAGGTTCAAATACTCAATCAACTTTTGGGTGAAAATTAATATGCTTATAGAAAAGGCATACAAGTAGTAAGCGTAATGATGTGCTTTTTGTGAACATTCTTTTTGCTGGAGTTACCTTTTGAATTTTAGCAATGTCTCTGTACACAACTGAAATAAATTGTCTTGCTTTGCACTGTATTTGTTTGGTTACAGTTATGTCAAAATAATTGCACAGTAAGCAGAAGCATTTGTACACTCCAGGGCAAGATGTGACTGATAATACAGGGCATAAAAATATTTACTTTAGAGATTACAAAATATTTCGATACTTACAGCAAGAAAAGTGTTGCTGCACCAGTGCATTCCGAACCGTGTTGCCATCATCGGTTATGTCACTGGGGCGAACTGGCACTTCTGTTGGTAGAAGCTATTCTTCACCGCTACTGCATGCGTGTTCTTTGGCAATGTTGTCCAGCACACTGCAGGCGACAATGATTGCCGAGCCCCGATGAGGTGCCATTCGAAGCTCCCCATGCAGGCAATGGAAGCGCCGCTTCAGCTGCTCAATTGTCCTGCACAAGCAAAGGGCTGCCCTGAACTGCCACAGACATGCTGAAACAACAATACAATTCAAACACCGATGCATGCACCTGCCTCAAGATATGTGCATTGTTAGCTGCTAAATGTAAACTGTACACTTTGCAGTAACATTTAGAAAGTTCTGTCTTCCGCTAAATAATGCATTTTCGCTTGGCAAAATATCCCATCAAAACACTTAAAGCACAGTGCAGTCAAGGTAAATGAGAGATGAGCACCCTTCCAGATAAAATGATTGCTAATTGAATGAAATGAAATCTAGTAATATGTATAAAATATGGTGGACCTATATATAGTATACAGGCTAAGAGAGCATTTCACAGTGTCTGTTCTAATGTCTCAGTGTATGAAAAGCAAATCAGAATGCAAACTCAAAAGATAGCCAATAATGCTCCCCTAATGTCTTGTTTTGTTACATGGCAGTACGACCGTACATGAGATGTCGATCGCGTACATAACGGCAGACATGCTTGTTATTTCGAAGGTCATCTTGTGCGTTCAGTATGTCCTCGGACTGCGTATACGCAATAGCGCGAGAATATTGACAGCTGTGTTTACTTTCACAAACGCGATAAACTTACCTCTCCACAATCGACCTTGTAGTGCCATGTGCTGCGTTATAGAGCCGTTTCCCTGGCGCGTCCGCTGTCTAGAACGGCGTCTTTAGCCAGGCCTGCACGGGTCCCTGCTGTCTTCAAGCAGCACTCCGGTATAAACACCGCTCTCGAAGCGTTCGGTAACAGTGCTGTTCGCCAGCATGCGCGTGTCGTGAGTGCCACCCGGCCACCGCGAGACGACGTCGACGATGCGGCACAGGCTGTCAACTACCAGCTGCACGTTTAGAATGGTAAAAGTGTCGGTTGACATAGGCCTTCTCATGTTCTACTGGTGCCTGTATCCGCACATGTGTGCCGTCGATCGCACCCACGACGCACGGTGAAGTGGCGATCGCGTAAAAATCGCCTTGTACTACATCCTGGAGCTCGTTCTGCGATGGCCAACTGAAAAAAAAAACAGCGTAGTGATCTTCAGTTCCGTGCGATGTCATGCGCAGGCTTGCACACCCTCGCGCGCGCACATATGACGAAAAACACGTCGGCTGAACTAGCAACCACCGACATCCATCGGACGGCCAATGGCCATCCGTTTCGGAGGTTCCGGATGGCCGATGGACGTCCGCGAACAGCCAGTGGACGTCCGTCGGCCGTTCAATGGGCGTCCAAAGGAACATGTTTGTCTGGCCAATGGACGTCCATTTCGGACGTCCGTTCCCGCATATTCGCATATATGCTGCATGCATGCTTTTTTCGCTCCCACGAGGCAATAAAATAGAAAAGCACCTTAAAGTACAAAAGGCATATTGTCACGGTATTGGCGACTGGGGCTAGGTTATCATAGCCGGTGCAGGTGGAATTACACGGTCCAAGCTTTAGGTACGTCCTGCGAGTCCAGAGCCGATTCACTTCGTCTTTTTCTCCGAGCGCGACTTCAACGTCTTTCACTCCGAGCGCCCCTTGGCATTCCTCCCTCCTTAAGCGTGATGCACACGGCTCACGTGCACACAGGTGGACAAAAGCAAACGAAAAGAAAGTTTGCAGATGCCGTTTTTCAGTTACCGTGTAAAATACGGCTTCATGCGTAGGACATGAACTGTCTCTGGACGAGGTAGCCGACAGCCTGTCTGCTCTGGGCCATCTGGGAGCACCTCATAGTTAACGTCGCTGAGGCGCCGAAAGATTTTATATGGTCCGAAGTAACGGCAAATCAGCTTTTCTGATAGGCCACGGCGTCGAACAGAAGTCCACACCCACATCTGGTCCCCGGTGTTGTAGGACGCTTGTTTGTGGCGGAGGTTGTACCGTCGTGAATCCTTGTCCTGTTGCTGGGCGATGTGGACGCGTGCTAGTTGGCGTACTTGCTCAGCATCTTGGGCAAAGTGCTCGGCGTCGGTAGAAAGCTCGGTATCTGTTTCGCAAGGGAGCATTGCGTCCAGCATCGTCCGAACCTCCCTGTCGGAAACTAAGCGAAACGGCGTGAAGCGTGTCGTCTCTTAGACTGCCGTATTGTACTAGAATGCCACATATGGTAGGATAGCATCCCAAGTCTTGTGCTGGGCGTCGACATACTTCGCCGGCATGTCCGCAATGGTCTTATTAAGCCTTTCCGTCAGCCCGTTGGTCTGCGGATGGTAAGCAGTAGCTTTTCGATGCGCCGTACCGCCGAGATGAAAAACTTCAGCCATCATTTGTGAAGTAAAGGCGTCAGTAATAATACAGGTCGGAGCAGCGTGCCGCAGTATGATCTGGTGTACAAAGAAATGGGCAACTTCAGATGCTGTACCACTAGGTAAAGCATTGGTCTCGGCATATAGAGTCAGATAGTCTGTGGCGATCATTATCCAACAGTTGCCACCTAAGGATCGAGGAAAAGGACCCAGAAGGTCCATGCCGACTTGATCAAGCGGTGCGCGTGGTGGTATTATGGGCACGAGGAGGCCTGCAGGCTTTGATTGCGGAACCTTCCGACGCTGACATTGCCGACAGCTCTTGACATAGCGCTTAAAAACAGTGGCAAGGTTGGGCCAGTAGAATGTGTTTCGTATTCTAGCAAGTGTGCGACTATAGCCCAAGTGGCCAGAAGTTGGTTCATCGTGGCACGAGGGAAGGATTTTCTCTCGCCGAGCTGTGGGTACCACGAGGAGGTAGGTTCTCGACTCGGATCTAGAGCTGTGCTTATAGAGTACATCACTTCTCAGGCAGAAAGTTGAGAGGCTCCGAGAAAAGCACTTAGGTATTGTGGCTGGCTGACCTTCTAAATAATCGAACAGGGCTCGTAACTCAGGATCAACACGCTGCTGATGAGACATATCTGAAGCATCAACAGCTCCGAGAAAACTGCCAGAGTCACCGGCGTGCGGTGAAGCGAGCTCGACGGGCGCACTAGAGAGCGCGTCAGCATCTTCATGCTTATGTCAGAACTTATAGACTATACTGAGGTCAAACTCCTGTAGGAGAAGGCTCCATCGCGCCAGGCGGCCGCATGGGTCACGCAGGTTGGCCAGCCAACACAAGGAATTGTGGTCAGTGACAACTTCAAATGGGCGACCATAAAGGTAGAGGCGAAATTTTGCAGCAGCCCAAATAATGACGAGGCATTCCTTCTCAGTAGTTGAATAGTTCCTCTCGGCGCGGGATAAAGTACGGCTGACATAGGCGACAACTCATTCCACACCCTCTTGACGTTGCCGGAGAACCGCCCCAAGGCCAATGTTACTGGCGTCAGTGTGGATTTCTGTCTCACCGTGCTCATCGAAATGGGCTAGAACAGGCGGCGATTGGAGACGGAGACGCAACTCGGTAAAATCAGCTTCTTGCTCGTGACTCCAAACAAAAGGGGTGTCTCCCCTGGTGAGCCGAGTCAGCGGTTCAGCAAGATCAGCAGTTATTGATAAAACGCCGGTAATAACCGCACAAGCCGAGATATCTGCGAATAGCTTTCTTGTCATGTGGAATCGGAAATTCAGCAACAGCTGTAAGCTTGTCAGGGTCGGGCTTCACGCCGGCAACGCTTACGACGTGACCGAGGAATTTAAGCCCTCGATAGCCAAAGTTACATTTCTGTGGCTTAGGTGTCAAGTTAGCGGATCGAAGGGCTTCGAGTACTGACCGCAGGCGCTTAAGATGTTGTGCAAACGATTCTGCGAAGACCACTACGTCATTTAAGCCCGGCGAGGACAGTGTCCATCATACGCTGAAATGTGGCCGGCGCGGAACAAAGTCCGAAAGGTAGAAGTTTAAATTCGTAAAGTCCGTCTGGTGTGACAAAGGCGTCTTTTCACGATCTCGCTCATCCACCTCAATCTGCCAGTAGCCACCTTTCAGATCGATGGACGAAAAGTACTGCGCACGCCGAAGGCGGTCGAGAGAGTCGTCAATCCGCGGCAAGGGGTAAACATCCTTCTTGGTTACGGCGTTCAGCTTGCGGTAATCGACGCAAAAACGTAACATGCCGTCTTTCGTTTTAACTGGAACGACTGGGGAGGACCATGGGCTATTTGAAGGCTGGATAATATCATTTTTGAGCATTTGTTTACCTTGTGACTTAATAACTTCGCCTCGGTCGAAGAGACGCGGCAGGGGTGCTGGTGAATTGGGCGCACATCATCTAACGTCACGATCTGGTGCTTGGCAATGGGAGTCTGATGCACCTTTCACGATGATGCAAAACGCTCTCTGAATTCGAGTAACAATGAAAACAGCTGTTCACGCTGGCTCACCGGTAGCTCTGAGCTAATATTGAGGTTGTCGAGGGATGTGGGCGGTGGCACGGTTTCTGTGGACAAGCACTCGGAGACTTCAGATATGCGTTCCGCGAAAGTTACGGAAGTGTTCCGAAAAAGGTGTCGATACTCGTGCGAAAAATTGGAAAAAGTACCTTGGACTGACTACAGTTAAGATGGATCAAACTGCGAGCCACGCAGACTCCCTGCGTCAACAGTAACGAGACGTTAGTTTCGGCTATTGCTTCACCACCGTGAAGTTCATTGCATTTGACATTAACGAAGGTGCTGGTTCGGGGTGGCAGCGTGACACTGTCCACATAAACTCGAAGCACATTGAGTGGTCACTGTGTACTGCTGAGGGCCACTGCTTTCTCAGTAGAAAACGAGACCTTAAAATCCCGGAGGTCAATAACTGCGCCATATTCACGAAGAAAAAATCTACGCCCAGAATTAGGTCACGCGAGCAGCTTTTCAGAACAAGGCAGCTTACCACAAATTTCGACTCTTGAATTTGAACCCTGGCCGCGCACATGCCTAGAGGAGTAACCAAATGACCACCCGCAGTGCGGAAGTGTGTGCCAGCCCACGGAATAAAAACCTTCTTGAGAATCGTGGCAAACTGGCGGCTCAAAATAGAATAATCAGCGCCAGTATCCAACAAAGCTCGAACATTGCGACCATCCAGTATTGCTGGTATGTCCAACGACAGCTGCTCGCGAATATCAGGCTTCTGAGTGTTTGAGTGCTCTGCGTCGGTGTACGCGGTATGCTTCACCTGCAATTCGTCGTTGTTTCAGGCGCGTTGTTGCGGTGTCCGTTCCACCGGCAATTCGTTGTCGTTGCGGGTGCGTGGTCGCGTCATCTGTTCCACCGGCAATTCGTCTTTGTTGCAGGTGCATTGTTGCGTGGTCTGTTTCACCGGCAATTCGTCGTTGTTGCGGGTGCATTGTTGCGTCGTCTGTTTCACCGGCAATTCGTCGTTGTTGCGGGTGCGTTGGTGCGTCCCACCGCCAATTCGTCGTCGTTGCGGGTGCGTCGTGGTGGCGTCGAGGTAGCGTTATAATTGGCAACCGCAGACTTTTCTAATGTCGATTCGTAGTCTTTCCGTGTCCGCGTGGATGGGGGGGGGGGGGGGGGGTCTCCCGCGCAGCGATATCTAGCGAGCCTACCCTCGCAGGTCGCTGGTTTCAGTTTTCCCGCTGGGGGCTGGGGAATCGGCCCTGCGCTGCCCATGAGGACCTCGCAGCAGATGGCGAAGGGCGAACCCTGGGCGACGGTGATCGAGATTGCCGCAGACGCGACGGAACACCACGGCGCTGGTCATTGACGAAATCTCCAACGGCTCGGGGCCGCTCGCCGTAGCGAGGCTGCGGAGAATCGGCGGAAAATCCTTCGAGGCCCAGTCGATGGTAGGGACAGCGCCGATAGACATGACACGGTTCGCCGCAGTGGAAGCATAAAGGCCGTCGGTCGGGGTACGCCACTCGTCTGCTTTCCATCTAGACGGTCAGGAATCCGTTACGTACTGGATCACGAGAGCCAGTGTTGTCGGTGCAGCTACGTTAGCAGGAATGAGTGTCGGCGACTGGGGTGGAGAGTATTGTAGCACCTCGGCGTATGTGGGACGCTGACACAGATGGCGTAAGAGGAGGATCAGGGTGAGGTTCACCGCTGGGAAACGGAGGCCGGAGCGCTTGCTGCACATCGTCGCGGACAACGCTCGCAATGGAGGTATCAGCTGGTTGAGGTGAGCCATAGAGCAGTATGAGTTCGTCGCGCACAATCGAACATACGAGTTCCCGTAGCGCCGATGCATCCATACCATGCGATGATACCTAGGCCGACACGGAGGTGGCGGGGACGATACGATTCTGTGCCGAAGCTCGCTGCTGAAGCACTTTTTCTATCGTGGATGTTTCCGCAAGGAATTCTGCGACAGTTTTCGGTGGGCTGCGCACCAGGCCAGCAACAAGCTGCTCTTTGACGCCAAGCAAGAGGTAGCGCAGGGTTTTGTGCTCGGACATTGTAGCGTCTGCCCGCTTGAAGAGGCGTGTCATGTCTTCGATATATGCCGCGACGGTTTCGTTAGGCATTTGAACCCGCGAGTGGAGAGCGCCTTCGGCCCGTTCGCGGCGATCTGAGCCACCGTACGTAGCCGCAAGATGACGCTTGAACTCACTCCAGGAAGACAGCTGGTCTTCATGGTTCTCGAACCATGCCCGAGCGCCATCCTCAATGCTGAAGTAGACGTTGCGAAGCCGGGCGGCGTCATCCCAGAGGTTGAAGGTAGCGACCCTTTCGTAGTGCTGCAACCAGACGTCGACGTCTTCATAGGTATCCCCGTGAAAGGTCTTTGGGACGCGGGGGTTCTGAAACATCACGTAAGTAGGGGCCCCTCCAGGCATTGCGACGACGTCGTGGCTGCCGGTAGTCATGGCCGATGGGAAAGCTCAGGTGGTAGGCCTCGTTGCCTGCGGCTGGTGCGGTGAACAGCGTTTCCTCGTTTCCTCCGCTAAGCACTCCTCCTTAGCGGAGGGGTACGGGACATCAGACTTGACCTCCACCAGATTTGTCATGGTATTGGCGACTGGGCCTTGCCATTGCCTTGCTAAGCAACTCGGGGGATGAACTGCAAATAATGATTGATGACCTAGACAGGAAAAGTAGAAAGGTAGGCTTGAAAATCAATATGCAGAAGACTAAGGTAATGTTCAACAGCCTAGGGAAGGAACAGCAGTTTACATTACGTAGCGAAATACTGGAAGTAGTAGGCGAATATGTCTACTTAGGACAGGTAGTAACCGCAGATCCGGACCATGCAAAGGAAATAACAAGAAGAATAAGATTGGGATGGAGCGCATTTGGCAAGTACTCGCAGATTATGACTAGCAGCTTACCGGTATCGCTCAAGAGGAAAGTATACAACAGTTGCATCTTGCCGGTACTCACCTATGGGGCTGGAACATGGAGTCTAACCAAAAGAGTTCTGCTTAAGTTGAGGACACCCAGAGGGCTATGGAACGAAAAATGGTAGGGGTCACATTAAGAGATATAAAACGTGCAGAGTGGGTCAGAGAAATAACTCAAGTTACCGACATTCTAGTAGAAATTAAGAAGAAATGGACATGAGCAGGACATGTAGTGCGAAGAGAGGATAACCGATGGTCGCTGAGGGTAACAAACTGGATTCCAAGGGAAGGAAGGCGTAGCAGGGGGCGGCAGAAAGTTAGGTGGGCGGATGAGATTAAGAAGTTCGCAGGGGTCAAGTTTATGCAGCTAGCACAGAACCGGGTTAAGTGGATAAATATGGGAGAGGCCTTCGCCCCGCAGTGGGCATAATCAGGCTGATGATGATGATGATGATGATGATGATGATGGCGACTGGGGCTAGGTTATCAGAGCTGGTGCAGGTGGAATTACACAGTGCAAGCTTTAGGTACGTCCTACGAGTCCGGAGCCGATTTACTTCGTCTTTTTCTCCGCGCGCCACTTCAACGTCTTTCGCTCCAAGCGCCCCCTGGCAATATTTGATTGTAATTTCTCAATATGGCGTAAAACCTGAAGCGCACATCCATCTTCCGTGATGAAGTGGAAGCAAACAGCTTTCTGCAAAAAAAAAAAAACAAAACAAAGGTTAGTCTTCAAGCCAACACAAAATTTCAGTAGACCTTCTGAAATGCTCGGCAACTTTGTCTTGGTATTCACATTAAGGCCAAAATAACACAATGAGGTGAGAGAAATAGCCTGTAGCTCATGCACAGCATAATCCTTGATTGGAGGTTTTCTGGAGGCCATTAACAAAAAAATTGAGTATTTCTCATATTGTACCTGCCCTACAACACTTGTTACAAGCAGTCTCAAATATCAGCGAGGTTCTGCCCTCCTTTCCCTTAGTTCACGCCAGTTATATCGTTTAGTCGTGGCACATCACACCAAGCTTTCTGGTCACCCGCTATCTTTCGGATATCACATAGGTCATCTGCAATGCTTCCAGGATAAAGCTAAATAAGCTACAGTTCAGAAGGCATTATCGTATAGGCCATACTTAAATAAAATAGGCTGATATTAAAGCGCTTCAATAATTTCAAGCACAAAAAAGGCCACTCGCTATCTTAAATGCTGTTTTTTTGTTGTCGTGCACAAGTTTCAAGCTCGCGAGCTTGAGCGATTATCGCATTGTACAGGAGCAGGTATGCATTTTATCACTTTAATGCACTGCAGCGCAGACTGTGCCCTCGCAACCTGCATCTTGCATTACAAAATTAGGCCACTTGCGAAGGCAAGCATATTAAAAAAAACAAAATTTGAAGACCGACTGTTTACCCAACACCTTGGTTGACGAAAATAAGGAGGTTGGTTATAAGCTTCGCAAGATTGCAAAGGTGGAACGCGATAGCACCTCCAGCAGTTTCCCAGTTTCCGTAGAGGAGAGGGAGAGCCAACTCACTCGACATACACGGACGCCACTGGACCGATTACGCCTGATTTTCGGTGTAACTAGCTCCTTAATGCTCTTGCGTTGAAATGTGTCAGTAGGTTCACTGCGCTGTTACATATTCATACATTTTTCCCTGCGCAGATTTTCAAGAAGCTCGATCTCAGTACTCACTTTCAAACGCGGTCGCTTTCGCCGGAGTCGTCCTTCGTGAAGTGTTATTGCCGTGAACCACTGTTGCTCCAAGGGGGCAATCCTTTAACACTAGAAACTGGCACAACTGCACAATCGTCCTTGCAGCGCACAAAGATGGGTGAAGGCATTCGAGCGTAGTTGCGTGGACTCGCACAGGAAGAAAAAAACGTACATAATCGTACATGGCAAAGAGCAAAGGAATGGTAGCTCTATAGTAACTCAATTTGCATATGGTATATGAAGTTTAGCATCCCAAAAAGGCATAGGCTATGATGCACGCCGTAGCGGAGTGCTCTGGAAATTTCGACCTGCTGGGGCGTTTTACATGCACCGACATTACACAGTACACAGGTCGAGAGCCCGATAGATTGCGTCTGGTGCCGAGAGTAGGAGCTTGCGTGCGAGGGTAAACAAATCTGGTTTATAAACAAAATAAAGTGGTCTAGAGTTAAGGAGAGCAGAAAATAGGCTACAATATGTTTTCAGAAATAGCAGCGTAAGTAAAAAAGTTTGTACAAATATATTGAAATTTGTCACACGTACCATCTGGGTAGGTGCAGTTTAACTGCGCTGGAATTAAAAAGAAAGGTGCAATTACTAATTACAATGTGACGAAATCTCATCATGGTGCGAGATTCGCACATTTTTGGATGATTAGTTTATTCCTGAAATAAACAAGGAGGCACCAAAACAATAGTTTGAAAGCAGCCTCTCTATGGTACAAAGTACTGACTGAATTACGAATGGAGCATTATGCATTAATGAAGAACGCTTAATACAGCGCAAACTAACATTTCCAGTAATATAAACTAGCAGGCTTTTATTATCATTGGTTTCATGGAACTTAAAATAGACATATTCTCGGAAGTACTTACAACGTATAGCCATATATGAACCACACTGTATTTTTATGCATCACCTGGCCACTGGGCCCAGGCGGCACGCACTGATCAACATTGTAGCCTATCAAGATGTACTAGGCTGGAGGTTAATTGCACTTACAATACAATATTTAAATTGTTGCCTGGGAAGTCGACAGTACGAAATCTGCAGGGGCAGGAAGATGCTGTTAAGCCAATGCGCTGGTATTTGTTTTAAAGCCGCATTTTTGTTTGCTGTAACGTGATTCATTCACGATTGTTCCTCGTATCTAAGACACAGTGCCAAAATTGTAATACAAATTTCACAGTAGACCCCCCCCATTAAAATATGCAAACGTTCGTTACAACTTAGGTCATTAAAAGTGGACTCGACTGTACACAAATAATACCACAGCTTCTCCTAATTGAGAAACACAGACAAACTTCTTTACACTAACAGCAGGCAATACAATGAACAAGTTTTCATCTGTCTCACCAAATACATTTTTGCACGTAGTCCTACCAGCTGCCCCAACAACTGAAAAGCAATCACATAACGATTACACTATCATAAAGCGACTAAATAACAATCCACATGTTAGCACTCACCTCTCAGTGCATCAAGTTTGAGGGGTGTCAAAGACTGCTGGGCCGACCTTTCCCCACCTTCGGCCATAAATCTGTTCGAGAGCGTCCCCGTCACACTCCGTTTGGCAAGGGCCTCTGTCGACCAGATGGCCGTGGCCGCTCTCTTTACAATATGAGAGTCCTCTTGGACTGCCATAAGCTTGTTGTACGTGGTGTTCGCAATAAAAACACCATTGGCAAAGTGCATCGGCATGGAACCAAATAGCACTGTTTCAGCAACACGAAGTGTTCACGACGAATTAGACATCATATAGGTCCAAGAGGTTTCCAGCTGCCACCGCATCTTAAACTGGAGGTGCTTGGGGCGTGCCTTGGCTTTGGGTTAGAGCTGCGGCGAACTCTGTGAGCAGCCGTCGCCTGGCGTCGTTTGGAGCGCCCGGCTGCAGAGCCTGGTGCAAAGTGTCGCGCAGCCGCTGCTGCTCCTGGTGAAGCGCGCCGAGGGTATGCGCCTTTTGAAAGATTATGCATGTATATCACAGCACCAGCCTACGTTGGCTTCCTCGGGAAGGGGCCGGATGGGGTCTCTACGGCGATGTTCCTGCATGGTATGGCCGGTGATTGGCGGCGGTGCCGGCAGACTGCCTCTCTCCGGCCGTATCTGTGTCTTCGAGTCTCCGAGGTGGAAGGCGATGCAAAGCCTGCCACCGTACCATTGTCAATGTGGCACCAAGTTTTCACGTGCCGCAAGTGCCCCTGAACCTCGGTCCTTGCTTGCCGACGCCGTGGGGGAGCAAGATAGGCGGGTCGACTGTACGGAGCTTGGACCGTCCAGTGATGACTGCGGCTGTGGTAGGCCGCATAGCTGCCATCATAGCTGTGAAAGCTCCTTTGGTTGCGGTGATCACGTGGCATCCTGCGCAGCAACGGAAAGGATTGAGGACAACAAAGATCGGTCTGTGTATGGACTTTCCAATTCGGAGTGCAGCCACAATGTCCAAAACACCGTTACTAGTGGTTTAGACGCTCGTAGTAAGGTCTGAGATCACTGATGTTCATGGCGCCAATTGCCCGACCATCATGCATGTTTCGGAGAAGATAGGCGCGCGTTTTAGTATTGCGTCGCTGAGTGGGTGTGTGCGGCGGAGGACCCTGTCGCCAGCGATACGCCGAGCCCACCCACGTTTTCAGGCCTATTTACGGGGGTGTAGCTTTTCGTCACTGGACGATCTCACAAAAGCGGCCACCATGCTAGCCGAATTGACCTATCGGCCATCGCCCCCACCAGAAATCGCCCTGGAGCCCTTATGTGCGTGGTCTGGTGCGCTTGCTGCAAATGGGGGACCTCGTTTGCCGTCTCCCCTGCCTCGCTCGGTGGACCCGTTCAGCTACCAAGCTCTTGGATCCCCGGGCCACGTCCCGCTTCGAGAACGGAACCCAGGAGCGCTCCCACGGCGTACCCAAAGCCGTCGCTGGTCTGCTGATCCAAGCACACAGCAAGGTATGGACGACACAAACACCGACTTTCCAGTTTGTTTCCAGTGTGGTGGCCGAGGCCACTACAGAAGCCGGTGCCCAAGTCCCTGCGGCTCTTGTCAGCAGGGAAACGATGACGGCCGGCGGTGGTAAGCCATTATGACCACTTGCCGGCCCGTGACCTACTGGTCCCGGCGCCTCCTTGCAGCCACCAAGCCTCCTTGCTGCCTGCCATGAAGTGTCGGTAGGCGTGCCGTGTACACAACCTGCAACATCTGTCGACTACCACGACGTGTGAGGTGCAAGCCGTCGCCCGCCCCTCCTGTTGACGGAGTTGTGGGTGCAAGCCGTCGTCCGCCCCTTCCTGTTGACGGAG